>VUQH01081182.1:0-15078 GCA_015106775.1 Etroplus canarensis | reverse complement strand
TGACCCAGCAGGATGGCTGAAAAAGAAAAGAATCAAGGTGTTGCAATGGCCCAGTCAAAGTCCAAAAATCAGCCTGACTCAAATACTGCAGCAGGACCTTGAGAGAGCAGCAACAAATGTCCACAAACCTCAATGAACTGAAACAACTTTGTAGAGTGAAGAGCGGACAAAAATTCTTCCACAATGATGTGAGAGACTGATAAAGTCATAAAGAAAAAATATTGCTGCTAAAGCTGGCTCTATGAGGTGCTGAAAAATGGGCTGGATTTCTTCTCTATTTTGGCTTCATTTTTGTTACTGTACATAAATAATGACCCAGTGGAATATGCTGTGTGTTGTTTTACACCTGGGGTTAGATTAAAATGATTTTAGAATCTGGTAAGGGCCAGATGATTTTTCATTATGTCCTGATACATAAACCCATAGAACTGAAAGCGGGTGTACTTTGTTTTTCATATGACTGTACATCCAGAGTCATACCCGCAGGCTGTTCCAGTCTCCAGTCTCTCTGAATGTGGACTGTCAGAGAAAATTGTAACACCGGAAAAAGCCCACTAAACGACAACATGCTGGATTTGTGGAAAAGTGAGATGTGACACAGGAGTCACACGGTTTTTCCTCACTGTGAGGCATCAGTGCTAAACACCAGGCTGCTTTGCTATCGTGTCCAAAATGCAGTCGGGAAGAAAAACCCGCTAACTGCTGCTTTTTCTTTGTGTTTGCCTCTGCACACTGGGTCAATTGGTGCCCTCCCAGATGGGATTTCTTGAAACCCAGACGCTCATTTACTGCAGTCAACGCTGCGGCTCCCCAGCTGCATTAATCACCCATTAGATTCAGCGTGGGTTGTGAGTCACTACCACACAGCTCAACACGCTGTATACTGTAATTCCTCCTCACCTCACTATCTTGTTACTGTACACAGCCCCACAGCGCTCTTCGCTTAGTCTGACCTGGTTTCACAGCATCACTCAAGGCACGGGGGGGGAGGAGTGGCCCAGTCAGGCCTGGTGAAGGCGGAGGAGGAAGAGCGTGCCGAGGCAGGGAAGGAGAGGGCGGCGACGGAGAAAGGGAGCGGTTTGATGTGAGGCTTGAGAAAAACAAAACCAAAGCAGTGTTCCAGTTGCGCAATTTTACAGCATACTAATTCTTACCATGCTTTCTCCAGCACATTCGCAGTGATAAAATTAGTAGTTTGCTCTGCACAGTTTTACTTCAGTGCAACAATAATAATTTTAAAAGGAAACAACAAAGGAGCTGCTCACAGCTGGAAGAAATAGAAAAACTGTGCATGGTTCTCAACAGCTTCAGAGACATAAAAGCAAAACCTTAATTAAATACTTTTCTCTTCATTTTTAAGTGGTTAAAATTAAAATCGGAAGAAGATTAAAGCTGCTTGAATCAGAATTTGTTGAGAACATAACCAGGTTAAACTTAGTTAATGCTGGAGTAACGTCCATTCGTTAGGGGGGGGAGAAACAGGAACACATTTTCACAGGAACTCCTGGAGGCACAAAAATTCAAATGGATTAAATAGGGAATTCATCAGAATTTAGTTGTAGAAGGACGTTCTCTCCTTGTGAAATTTATTTTTGCTCAAGAATTCATAATCTTATGCTGCTGGTAAAATTCTCATTTAAATGATTGTTTTGTTCTAAGAGCTACATGTTAGGTTAGTAGCTGATCCTACACTCCTCAAAAAAAAGGGAACACTAGATCATCACAGTATAACATCAAGTTTGTTAAATCAATCTGAATCTGATTCATTTGCTTTGGGACAAAGAAAAGTGACAACAGGTGCACTAGAGAAGTACAAGACAACCTCCAAAAGGGAATGGTTTTGCAGGTGGTGGCTGCAGACCGTTGCACTCTCCTTATCACTCCTGACTGATTTTTCTCGAATTTTGCTTTTTGCTTGTGTCAGTGTCACGGCTGGTAGCATGAGTTGGTTCGGAGGGGAATATTACAAATTGAGATTAATGGGCTTCACAAAGGTGGCTCTCGTTTAAGCTCACTATATCACCGGAGTAAGTTATACTGAACTCTGAGCAGGTTATGTTCAAAGTTATGGCTTAAAATCGGCTGGAAGTGCCACATTTTCACTTATTGTTTTAGTTACAGTACACTTTGCATTGTAACAAAATGCAGTTCCCCCCTGGGATTAAGAAAGTATTCTGATTCTGATTCTGAATGCTTGACAGACTCTCTGCTGCAGGAATAAATTTTATACATGCAACCTATTCAGTCACATCCTACTAATATCAGTGAATGATGCTCAGCTGTAGGCTAACAGCAGCACACACTGTGTGTGGCATTGTCATTGGAATTTGCATGTATTCATCAGGTGATGCAGAAAATGTATAAATATTTAATTTTTGGTCCTAATCTGCTGCAAACTCTTTTACAATAATGGAACTGCAGCTGCTTAAATTCAGATAAAATTGATCAGTTACATTTGTAATCTGTATATCACTAATAATAATAATATCCCAATAACAAAAAAATAAATAAAATGTTCCTTCGGCTTGCTCTCTTGTATTTGGCAGAGGTTTTACACTGGATGCCCTTCCTAATGCTACCCTTCATGGTGAGAGGGGCTAGTGGCCCCACCTGGAATTGAACCAGGGACTTTTTACTTGTAAGATGAATGTGTAAACCACTACACTATGGGGGCACTGACAATGTTTGATCAAAATTCATTTAACTTTGACCTGGTGACTAACTAAAGTGATTTCCACAGATCCATAGAACCAGTTTTAAATGTATCACATTTAAAATGTCATAAAGTGCAGCTGTCACCTTAGAAATAAATAGCAGCACCAAGCATGCACTGACCTGAAAAATAAATAAATTAATTGAAATTATTATGTTTTACTGCTCTGTGTGCTCTTGATGATCATGAATCCAGTGGTAAAATAAATGCTTATGCTTCCCATGATGATTTTCCACAGCATTGCTCTCTTGTCTTATTTGCAGCAACAGAGTTGTATACTATATACATATCCTTCCTTTGATGCCTCTGATTATAGTAGATGGTGCTCAATTGATCAATTATATGTGGCAGAGAGTCACATGACGTGTAAAACAGCCAGTTTTAAGTGAATCCGCTCATATCATGAAGCAGAAAGCCTGCATCGACAAGACAGTTGATTATCCCCTTTGTGATACCGTTATCTCCGACTGAGGCTTTAGGTTTTGTCAAACCAGCTAACTCAAAGAAAGCCTGACTGTGTGGAATCTGCTTCGTAGTATAACACTCAGATTGCACAGGCTGCCCAGCTCCTCAGGGTGACGCACCAGTACAAGGTTTAATGTGTCTCCCAACACAGTTTCAAGAGTATGAAAGAGATATCAGGAGGCAGGCCATTACGCAAGGAGAGTTGGACGGGACTGTAGAAGGGTGTCTGTCTTGCAGAAGGATTGGTATGTGCTCCTTTATTTGAGGAAGAACAGGCAGTGCACTTCCAGCACCAAGGTTATTATATTTAACTAAACTGAGAACTAAAAAACATTCTAGTAAGCTGAAATAAAAATAAAAACTATAGAAATTTACCTTCAGCTGCTCCCTTGCATTCTCCCTAAGGAGTCTTCACAGCAGATTAATCCACATTGGTAGTTTGATGCCAGATGCCCTTCCTGACACAATCCTCCATGGTGAGAGGGACTTGTGTCCCCGCCTGGAATCAAACCAGGGACTTTTTGCTTGTAAGGTGTATGTGTAAACCACTACACTACAGGGACATTAAATAAGAATAAAAACTATACTTTTCATAAGTAAAACAAAATGACCTGAAATGATATTGTGTGCTCACAAAACTAACTAAAATAAAACAAAAAATTTACAAGAAAAGTCCTTAGTTTTAATCTTCGTCAGTTTAGTCAAATTTGGTGTCTGATGAGGCCTTGGTGCTTCTGTTTACTGAGATTTAGGGCGTCTACGTGATCTTCACACAGTGCTGTGTCTGTATTGAAATTTGTAATCTGGACATGCTAAAGCCCCCCTCACAGATATCATCCATATTATAATTATTAGGAAAACTAAAACTAACGCTAAAACTAACAGAAACTAAACTAAAACTAAGTCGTTTAAAACAATAAAAACTAAACTGAAATGAACAAAGCCACTATGGAAACTACAGAAACTAAACTGAAATGAACACTGAAAGTGAATTTGAAAAACCAAAACAAAATTAGAAAATACAGAACTGTAATGACTACAAAATGACCTACAGAAAGCTACTGATGTGAATGTTTTGTACTAAAGTGTCAGAAACAGAATTTGAGAGGGTGCTATATTGTCCTGGACTCCTTTATTGGGCCCTTTGCTCACAGCCCAGCACTGTGGCGCTCACCGTATTCACCAGAGAATACCAGAACTGGCAGGTTAGCCACTGGCACCTCGTTCTCATCACAGATGACTGCAGGTTCACATTGAGCACATAAAACAGATGCCACACATTTCCAGACTGTTTCATGTTTGTCACATGTGTCACCTGTTCTCATCTATGAAGAGCCTGTGATGATTATCTTGATTTTTCTTTCTCTCTTTATTTATTTTAATTCTTTGAGCAGTGTAAATCGGCCATAGGTGTGAATATGAGTGTGATTGGTTGCGTTTCTATCTGTGTTATCCTTGTGATGGACCAGCGACCTGTTCAGAGTGTAACCTGCCTCTCATCCAAAGACAGCTGGGATAGATTCCAGCCTGACCACTACCCTGGTTGGATAAGCAGTTATTGACAGATTAATTGGCAACACAAATCTTCAGTGCACACGCTGGAGTTTGTATAGATTTTTCCTTTTTTTTTTTTTTGCAGCCTTGTTGAAGATATGTATGAAACATTTTCCAGTGATTGTAGGCTTTTTGATTAAACGTCAATATTTACAGCAGCCATGACAACAGACATTTTTTTAGCTCGTCTGGCTGAAGGCCCAATGAGCCAGTGCCATACCGGGGTGGCCGTCTTCCATCCATCCACACACATGTTGGATAACACTTGTATCCAGTTAGATGGTGATGATCATGGTGTTTTTGGTCATGAGCATAGATGGGGTGGTCCTATTGGTTGACTCCCACATTAGGAAGGTGTGGTTGGGACCTTCCTATCACCATTATGCAACATCAGTAATATGGTCAATGCTGTGACATGCTGATGCATCCACATATTTTCATCCTTTGTATTACCATGGTTACTACTGATCATATAGATATAATACTCCGGAACTCAAACATTTTCATTTGGTGGTGCAGGAGATTCATTTCTCCTGGATATCACGGTTTGCGAGCCTTCTTGACTTCTCAGTGGATTTTAATCATTAGTTTGTGCAATACTGTTAACAAAGGGCAAGAAAACGTATCACTTTCTTTCTTTCATTCATCAACTCTAAACTTTGAACAACTATTCTTAAGGGTGAGATGTCAGTGAGGGTTCTGGCCAAGCATTTAACATATACTGCTAAAAATTAGAGGAGCACCTTTTAATCAGAGTATAGCATCAAGTCAGTTGCACTTCTAAGATATTGATGTGGTCAGTTAAGTAGCAGAGGGGGTTGTTAATCAGTTTCAGCTGCTTTAGTGTTAATGAAATCAACAATGGCTGCACTAGAGGGGCACCAATGAGACGACCCCCAAAACAGTAGTGGTTTTACAGGTGGAGGACACTGACATTTTTTCCCTCCCCATCTTTTCTGATGTTTTTTTCACTAGTTTTGAATTTGGCTAGGGTCAGTGTCACTACTGGCAGCATGAAGACATACCTGGACCCTACAGAGGTTGCACAGGTAGTCCAAATCCTCCAGGATGGCACATCAATACTTGCCATTACCAGAAGGTTTGCTGTGTCTCCCAGCACAGTCTCAAGTGCACAGAGGAGATTCCAGGAGACAGGCAGTTAGAACTGTAGAAGGTCCTTAACCCATCAGCAGCATCGGTGTCTGCTCCTTTGTGCAAAGAGGAACAGGATGAGCACTGCCAGAGCCCTACAAAATGAACTCCAGCAGGCCACTAGTGTGAATGTCTCTGAGGAAACAATCAGAAACAGACTTCATGAGGGTGGCCTGAGGGCCCGACGTCCTCTAGTGGGCCTTGTGCTCACTGCATGACACTGTGGTGCTCAACTGGCATTTGCCATAGAATACCAGAATTGGTGGGTCCACCACTGGCGCCCTGTGCTTTTTGCAGATGAGAGCAGGTTCACCCTGAACACGTAACAGACGTGAAAGGGTCTGGAGAAGCCGTGGAGGACATTATGCTGCCTGTAACATCATTCGGCATGACCGGTTTGGTGGTGGGTGAGTGATGGTTTGTGAGGCATATCCATGGAGACAAGCAGAGACCTCTACAGGCTAGGCAACGGCACCCTGACTGCCCTTAGGTATCAGGATGAAATCCTCGAACGCATTGTCAGACCCTGCGCTGGTGCAGTGGGCCCTGGGTTCCTCCTGGTGTACGACAATGCCCGGCCTCGTGTAGTAAAAGTATGCAGGGAGTTCCTGGAGGATGAAAGAACTGATACCACTGACTGACCCCCACGTTTGCCTGGCCTAAATCCAATAGAGCACCTCTGGGACATTATGTTTCTGTCCATCCGACACCGTCAGGTTGCACCTCAGACTGTCCAGGAGCTCAGTTATGCTCTGGTCCTTATGTCTCATTAGGAGCATGCCCTGATGTCGTCAGCCATGTATATAAGCACATGGGGGCCATACAAACTACTGAGCACTGTTTTGAGTTGCTCCAATGAAATTTTGGCTAAGTGGACCAGCCTGCTGCATCATGTTTTCACTTTGATATTTGAGATGCCTTTGAATTCAGCCCTCTGTAGGTTGATAATTTACATGCCCATCAAACGATGCGGCATCCTTTCATTCCCAACACACTACCCAGTAATATCAGTATAGATATCCAGCAGGATTTTCGTTCCCATTTTTGAAGTGTTCCTTTAATTTTTTTGAACAGCATATAAATGACATGTGTACCGTTGCTAATGAATCTACAGTATAACATAATAAAATATGTGATTCATATAATTTTATATCAGAGAAGCTAAAAAATAACATACATTATAACATTAAGAATAATTAGTAACTATCTGAATTACTTATGAGTGGGATTGTTTGCTTTGCTTTAGCTAGAAACTTTCTTCTTTCTGTCTCTTCCCACACCGTTTGTCGTACAGACACGGATAGCACAATAAATTTACTGGTACAGTGGTGGGATGATGGCTATTACTGTTGTCGGGCATGTGATTTATAGTTTTGGTGTTATTTTAAAAATGTTGCTAAAGGTGTACCTAATAAATTTGTGGGTCAGTTGCAGCTCCAAGCAGATCCGTCCTTCGATCCACTCTTTGATCTTTTCGTCTGATGCTCTCCACGTTATTAGGTACACCTGTTTAACTGCACATTCATACAAGTATCTGATCAACCAATCACATGGCAGCAACTCACCAGCCACTTTATTAAGTACGCCCCTTCAACTGCACTTTTAGGCATGGTTGTTGGAGCCAGCCAGCAGTAGAATCAATCCCATCGCGATTTCTCCAGAAATTGCATCGTCTCGTTAAACATTGTGGTTATCAGGTGTTAGCAAATTTCCTACAGAGCCTTAACCACCAAACCTGAATGAAATTAACCCTCTATCTGTCCTATTACTGGCCATGGTGTTGCGATTTGGCCAAGTATAACCAGCACCGTGCTTAGGAGCCAGTAGTGTGAGTGAGTAGTGTGAATGTGTGCCATACATATACAGTCACACTACAATTTTATAAAAGTGCCTCAAAGTCAATTTAAAAAAAAAAAAAGCCTGGTTATAATGAATCTTTTTCAGTTCATATTGTTGAAAATCATCCATCCCCTATCTCAGCCCTTACAGAAATTCTCACATCTAACACTATTACTGACATTATTTCAGCCTCCAAAAAACTTCTGCTCTTCTCCTGAGAAATGTTTCTGTGGTAGTACAACTCCAATCTGCTCATAAAAGATGGTGGGAAGTGCCAGCTGAAGTGAGTGATTCAATGATAATTTAACACGTCTGAAAAATGACTTTGGCTGTAGCAGAGCAAGGGAAAAAAGAGAGAAATGAGAGAAAGTAAAGAACATAAAAGGTGAAGTCCTCTCAGCCGCAGAGGATTCATCCTGTAAAGGCAGCAGATAGAGCCGTACCATTGACTGGAGCAGTGATACTGTACCCAAGTCTGCAGAGACTAGATCTCTTTTGTTCAAGGTTAAATTGTTCATTTGCGCTTGCTGAATTGGCTGGACTGATGATTGGTTACACAGGACTCCATAGGGAAATACAGTCATTTACTGCACTGATGGAGATATTGATAAAGCCATAATAGCACTGATAAAAAGTCATTAAGCAAAAGCTCTTACTGAAGATTAAAACATTGAACTGGACCCATTTGTGAAAACGCGGTCATATTATGTGACAGCAGCTTATTATATAACCACAACTTAGCAGCTGCTTTATTAATCTGGTGTCTCTCATATGATTAGTGATCATCATTTACTGATTCCCACTGTATAGTCTTTACAGCTGTTGACTGTTTTTGTGTTTTGCTCTCAGGAGGTGAATGTTACGAGTACAAATGGTTCAGCAGCGTTCGCCCAAACTCCACCCGGCCTTTTATCTGGTGTCAGCGCTCAGACGGACTCAATGTCACTGGTAAGGAATGCCAGGGATTTTACAGTGAGCACACTTTGTTTCACACAGTCATTTGCACTGTTTATGAGCACAGTCGTCTGACCTGCCTGCTGTTTAAACTTGCTTTATAAGAAGGGCAGACACTCAGAGGAAAGCTGGCTGAAAGCTGCTGAAATGGTGTGTTTCAGGCCTAAGATTAAATGAGGGACTGCCGAGGATAAGATACCCTCGCTGGCCACTTCATTAGGTATACCTGTTCAACTGCTCATTAAAGCAAATATCTAAACAGCCAAACACACGCAAGCAACTCAGTGCATTTAGGTGTGCAGACGTTGTCAGAATTACCTGCTGAAGTTCAAACCAAGCGTCACAATGGTAAAGAAAATATCGGCAGGTCTCTGGGCGAAAATAGGAGAATAGCCAGGCAGCTTTGACCTGGTAGAAAGACAGTACCTCAGGTAGCCACTCAATGCAACCGAGGTATGCAGAAGAGCATCTCTGAACACACATGTTGAACCTTGCAGCAGAGGACCACACCAGGTGCCCCTCCTCTCAACTAAGAACAGGAAACTGAGGCTGACATGATAATGAGTTCACTGTGTTCACACAACCTCCACATTCACCAGATTTCAATACAATAAAGCACCTTACAGATCTGGTGGAATGGTAAAATCACATTTTGATGTGAGGATGACAAATCTGCAGCAACTGTGTGATCCTGTCACATCAATGGAGCAAAAATCTCTGAGGAATGTTTCCAGCACCTAAGTGAGTCTGTGCTAGGAAGAATTAAGGCAGAAGGTGTATCTTATGAAGTGGCCAGTCTCTTCTCATACTTCTCAGCAAATATTCATATTTGACTTTTGTAATGACATAACTGATTAAGTTATCATTCAACTTCAGTTCTATAAATAAAACAAACAAAAAACTCATTAAAATCACATTGTAGTTTAGCTTAAGACATCAAACTGTTGCCACAGGATTGCAAGTACTCTTTAGTCTGTTTTAAAGGGGTATCAAGCCAGAAAAGATAAGACAACACTGCCCTACAGTATTGTGAATAATAAATAGTTCAGCTGAATTTTTCTTTAAAGTGAGAAACTGGAGGCTGCAGCAGCTCTTAAGCTCAAGAGTAAGTCTTAACCATTGGTGGCAGTTTTATGTAGGAGGTAAATTTATACAAAAAAATGTCAGAAATATAACACGCAGCTCTGAAAAAAACTAAGCACTCATTTCTATAAGGAGCTAAGGTGGTGGGCGATGCCAGCCTGTACAGCCTTTCATCTCTGTTTAACACATCGCCACCTAAAATTGTTCTTAAAAATAAACCTGGCCACATTGGCCATTCTGAGTTCTAGATACAGATGAAAGTACATGCTGTGAATAAATGAAGTGTTAAGTTTTAAATATGAAAATGCATGCGACAACGGGGAGGACACACAAGTGATGCTTGCGTTTATTGGATTTTGCTAAAAGCACCATGTATTTGACTGGATTTTGATTTCTTTTGCCCTGCAGGAGGTTGTCCTCCAATGAACCCTCCAGAGGACAACAGCTCCTGTGACCCTCCCTGCCTCATGCCAAAGTCTTTGTGCAGTGAGGTGAGTGGATTTTTATCCTCATATCAGAGTAAACTCAAAAATAACAGAACAAATTTCTCAAATCTTAAACCTTAGAGCACAGCTTCTCTGGATGAATGGTAGTCTGTGCAAACACTGTGAAACACTGGATTGAATTTGAATGCAGCAGGGAATAAAATGGTGGCAGCAGGAAGATGTAAAACCCCTCCACAGTGCCGTTCAGCTGTGCTTCATCAAAATCATGTAAATAAGTTTTTGTCGAACTGACACAGCAGCTGGCAAATCACACAGGTTATCTGTTTTAAAAGCTTCCATAGCTTTTAGAAACAACTCTTGACCTCGCAGTAAAGTCAGGTCACCAGCTGTAGTAGCTGAAACAGCCAGCAGTCTTATGTAACTGCCGAAAAAGTGGGTCAAAACGATCAGTTGAGGAGCGGGGTCAGGACTGCTGAGGTTACCGGTTCAGTCCCCAGCTGAGGATGAATAATCCGCGCTCACACAGTTTGTTAGGTACACTCAGCTAAAATGAATTCAGTGGAAGATAACAGTCCTGCAGTAAACCCTCCCTTCGTGAAGGTGATAATGTTCAGTTTTCCAGAGAGGGGTTCATTCAGCCTCTTTATGGTCCTTTTGAAGATTTGTTTTGCTTTGGGATTGTATCGCATAATACTGATGGGTGTGTTCCTTTAACCCTGTTAATATCAGCGAGGGCATATTCAATAAAATAAATAAGCGTAAAATCACACCTCGCTAAAAAGAGCAATAACTGAACCTAATTACGTTCATGAAAGTAGAATTTAAAGCAGGACTGTTTGATTAGACTGGAAAATGTTCCTGGTGACAAATTTACTAGTTAACTAAAAAGTTAAAAGATTAAACTAAAAAGTGAGACTAAAAGCAGAGAAAACTCAGAAAGCTATTTAAAAAATAAATAAGCCCTATTAATGATCAAGGTTGGGCCTTATTCATATAAATGTTGCTTCTACAGTGAAGTTTTCACTGGACTCTATGCAGCTCAGTGGAAGAACTAAGTACACCCTATGGCTCTGATAGGAATGCCCGGAGAGAAGTAGCAGCAAGGTGCTGCTAATTAAATGCACTTTATTAACTGATTATCAGCCAGTGTGAGCACCTCTGTAAAAGCAGAAGTTTTGGCAGTTTGCTGGTCTGGAGTATTCAGGTGTGTGTTAACACAATGCCACAATTTTCCCATGGATGGATGTCCCAACAAATTAAGCCCAAGGTCAAAGTATTCTAGAGTCAAGTGTGAGGTCAATTTTCTGACAGCTCAAGCTTGGATAAAATTGACAATGACCCCATCACAGCAGCAAATCGACAACAGAAAGGCTGAAAAAGAAGAGAATCAAGATGTTGCAATGGCTCATTCAAAGTCCAGACCTCAACCCAACTTAAATGCTGTGGTGGGACCTTAAGAGAGCCGGGCCATACATGAACGCCCACAAACCTCAAAGAACTGAAGCGACACTGTGAAGAAGAGTGGGCCAAAACTCCTGCACAGCTATGTGAGAGACTGATCAAGCCAAACCAAAAGCGAGTACTTGCTGCTAAAGGTGGTTCTAGAAGCTGATGAATCATGGGGTATACTCAGTTTTTCAGAGTCTTGTGAAAACGTTCTTCTTCACATGACTGCAAAAGGGAAGACATATTTTAAGCCGTTAACCAGATCTTTCCATAATAATGTAGTATTTTGAATGCCACAGAACTTTATGTGAGATGAGTTTTATGAATGTGAGCAGCATTCTTTCCTTGCAGGTTAATATCCACACACCTGTGCAGAATGTGTTTATGCGTTGCCCTGGTCAAGCGGTCATATGTCAGTTTAATCAGATACAGGGTACATTTCATTTATTTATGTATCTAATTTTTGATCCTACCATTAGCAGGGCTTACATTAGTCTTATTACTGACTCCACATTACAGAGAGAGAGAAAGATAGGCTCAGCTGTCTGTGTCAGGTGGCTGTGGAACATCTTAGAACCATCAGTAAATAGGCATTGTACTATACATTCAAAATTAAATGTAAAAATTTGTTTATGAACAACAATAACAAGTGAAGACAGCAACAGTTAATCATTTGTTTGACTACTCACATTAATCCTATATTAAACACATTGAATTTAGTTAAACTACTTAAAAATGTCTTTGAGCAAGGCACTTAAACCCCAGCTCCCTCTGTGCAGCTACCCATGATCATATTTGTAGCCGTGGGTTTTCAGGTGAATGTATGTAACTCTGAGTGCAAGGCAGTTGTTAAAAGAGCTTTCATGGTCATCCAGCTGCAGTATGGGTTATTAGTGTACCTGCCGAACAGACAAGCTTCAGTAGAAAATACAGTAAATGGGAATTAGGCCAGTGAAGGTCAAACCTACGCGCTGAAATAGTTTGGGTTTGTCTGGAAGCTTCACGCTTTTATCTTGATTGGCCTTAAAATGAATGAGAAATGTCAACACACGTGGAATTCAACCTGTGTTCCAGCCACCTTCCCTACACTCCCCATAAATTAATTCGCTTTCATGCACTGTACTGTCTCTCTAGCTCAATCATATCTGATTCTGCACTGCCCCCTCCAGGCTGGTATTTGCACATGCGAGGAGGGCTTCACAGAAGTGCTGTCATTTGCTGGGCAGCTGGACCAGTGCGCCCCCATCCCCGTCCTGGAGATTCCCACAGCGGGGGACAAGAAAGGGGATGTAAAGACCAGCCGTGCCATTAATCCCACACTGCCCACCACCATCCAGCCTGGACGCAACGGGCGGACCTGGTACCTGCAGCCCTACGGACCAGGTCAGACCGTCACACATGGGTTACACTTAATTTACCAGACAACTGTTTCTTTTCATAGTTTTCACAAAAATTACAAATGCAAGGGACAGAGGAAGTGTTTTGCTGCTGTCAAGTGACAACTTTTAAATGGGATCTGTTATGCTCATTTCCAGCTCTGTATTTTATGTCTGGGACTATACTAGAGTAGCAGGACCTTACTAGAGCACTACAGTTTATCCTCTGTCTGAAAAGAGCTGTTTGCGCACCTCTCTTTTTAAGGCCACCTACCCATTCAGCTAGTTTTGTCCTTATGTGCTGCTCCTCCCCAACAGGAGGTGGCGATGCTGCTGTGCTCTCAGTCTGAGCTGTTTTCCTGAGGAGACCATATAAGGGATTTCCCCTCTCTTTGAAATAAACAAAAGCAGAACAGGTCCCCTTTAACCTTTCAGGTGTCATGTTTTGGGGAACTAACTTTACCTCAATGTGCTCTTCTACAAGCTCCTATTTTCTAGTTGTCAGGTTGTAATTATAGAAACCATCATGTGAAAGTGAATGAAATCAAATGGAAACAGGCACTACTTAAAATCTGTTGCAACAGGAAAAGTAGAAGCATTCACAGTACAAACTCCATTTGTGAAAAAGTAGGGATATTTTCCAGTGAAAATTCAAATCTGTGACATGTTAATTCACGTGAACCTTCATTTAACTGACAAAAGCACAAAAGAAAAGATTTTCAGTAACTTAGTTGTATTTATGCACAAATTCAGAATTTGATGGCTGCACCACACTCTACAAAAGCTGAGACAGTTAAAAGACGACTGAAAAGTTCACAGAATATTCAAGCGACGCCAGATGGAAGACTCCACATTAAGCGGTCTAATAAAGCAGGTGAGGGCGAAAGCATGATTGGGTATAAAAGTAGCATCCGTCAAAGGAGCCAGGATGGGTCGTGGCTCACCCCTTTGTGCCAAAATTTGTAATAGAATTGTTGATCACATCAAAAGGAATAGTTCTCAAAGCAAGACAGCAGAGAATTTAGGTCTTTTAACATCCACAGTGTATCATGTTGTGAAAAGATTCAGAGAATTCAGAGACAGCCCAGGGCATAAAAGCACTTTTGAATGCATGGGATCTTCGAGCCCTCAGACGACACTGCCTAAGAAACCGTCATGCTACTGTAACAAATATAGTCACCTGGTCTTGGGTATACTTTGGAAAGCCATGGTCACTTAACACAGTCTGTTGCTGCATCCAGAAATGTAACTTGAAACTATATTATACAAGGAAGAACCTATACATCAACTCTATGCAGAACTGCCGTTTGGTTCTTTGGGCCCAAGCTCGTCTCAGATGGGCTGAACGGCCGTGCTAGTTCTCAATGCTGAAGACGAAAAGGACCATCCAGATTGGTATCAGCTTAAAGTGCAAAAGCCAGCATCTGTGATGGAATAGGGGTGCATCAGTGCCCGCTGCATGGCTGAGTTGCATGTATGTAAAAGCACCATTGCCTCTCAGGTCTATATTAGGATTTAGAGAGAGATGTTCATATCAAGGCGAAGTCTCTTTTGCATGTCGCTGCTTATTTCAGCAGGACAATGCCAGACCACATTCTGCACATGTTACAACAGCATGTTTTTTAGACACAGACTGTAGTGCTTTACTGGCCTGCTGCCTGTTCAATTCTGCCTCCTGTTGAAAATATATGGGGCATCATGAAGAAGAGCCTCAGACACTGGACCACAGACTGTTGAGCAGCTGAGGTGTTACATGGAGCATAAAGGTTCACTTGAGGTAACTTATCACAGCTTTTATTACAGTTTGGAAAATATCCCAACTTTTTTTGGAAATCTGGTTTGTACCTCATTGCTTCCAAAGCAAGCTTCCAGCTGCAGAAATTATCTGAAAAAAATGCAGCTATATCTGTAAAAGGTTTAAGTCAGGCATGTGTTTAAAACATTTCCTCAAACTCTTTCCTTTCATTTGCAGTGGCTTCAAAAAAATATTCACCCCCTTTGACCTTTATCCTGTTTTTTGAGTTACAACCTGAAATTTAAACTGTTTTTT
>VUQH01081180.1:0-25878 GCA_015106775.1 Etroplus canarensis | reverse complement strand
TAGGATCTTTACTGAGCCCCTTCTTGTTTGCAATGGTGACGGACAGGTTAACAGATGAGGTCAGGCAGGAGTCTCCGTGGACTATGATGTTTGCAGACGACATTGTGATTTGTAGTGAGAGTAGGGAGGAGGTGGAAGAGAGCCTGGAGAGGTGGAGGTATGCACTGGAGAGAAGAGGAATGAAAGTCAGTAGAAGCAAGAGAGAGTACATGTGTGTGTGAATGAGAGGGAGGCAGGTGGAACGGTGAAGATGCAAGGAGTAGAGGCGGCGAAGGTGGATGAGTTTAAAGGTCTGGGGTCAACCATCCAAAGCAGAGTGGGGGGAGACGAGTGTCAGGGGTGCTTTGTGACAGAAGGATAGCAGCAAGAGCGAAAGGGACGGTTCACAACACGGTAGTGAGACCTGCTATGATGTATGGTTTGGAGACGGTGGCACTGACAAAAAGACAGGAGGCGGAGCTGGAGGTGGCAGAGTTTAAGATGCTGAGATTTTCACAAGATGGACAGGATTAGAAATGAGGACATCATGGTTTGGACATATAGTGGACAAAGGATGTTGATGCTGGAGCTGCCAGGCAGGAAGAAAAGAGGAAGAGAAGAAGAAAAGTAAAAAATACTATAAAATGACTATTCTTCTTTCAGCTCCCTTCTTTAGCGCCCCCACAGTGGATCTGAAAATTAATAAAATATATTTAAATACCTTACTAAATGTTGTAAACGAGCACAGCAAATGTGAGATTACACTAACAGGCTCAGGTCGAAGTTTAAAGACTAGTGAAATGTGAAATCTGGGTTAAAATATTAATTCCAACAGCAAAAAAATGCAAGAAAAAATGTAAAATGATGAAATAAAAAGTGAATATAAGTTTAAACATTATCTAGAAATGAGTAAAAATTTTAGGTTAAAGGCAAAAATGTAAGGAAAAAAGTGAAAATTATGTGGAAACCCTGAGAAAAAAAGATTTTGGCAGGAATGAACTTTGTACAGAAATTGCTGAACTGTGTGTTTTTTAAAACCGTTTCTTACAAACCTGCAAACTAACAAAGCAAACGAAGTCGAAGCTGCGCGGATTTCCTTCTGGCTCTGAAAGGTCTCTCATATTTTACTCTTTCATGTTCTGCTTTGCTTTATCTTTCTCCTCCAGCTCCACAGCTTCCTTCTCACTGACAGTAAAAGTCTTGTCACTTTCACATCAAACCACTCCTGTTTACAAACCAATCCACATCCTACAGATGAAATTCTTGGTTTAGTTCTCCACCTGGTGGCTTTTAGAGGGACTGACAGAAACAGGACCTCATCATTGATACCATTTCACGAAATGTGCAAGTTACTGTAGAGTACAGACGGATTACGCCTCATAAATTTACTGGTCTTACGTGGTTTCTATTTTTACTTTCATTTTTAAATTTCCTTCATGAATCTATACCCATTTCTTTTCTCATTTTGTTTTTGTTTCAGATTTTTTTTCCACAGTGTTTATGGTTAATGTTCTTCATTACTGGATGGTCACACAGATCAAATAAACAGTAGAATTAACATTTGGATCGCCTTACCTATATTCGTTTCCTACCTGGTCGATGACACTGATGGCGTCCCTGATGTTGATCTTCTGATAAGCCTCCCACAGTTCGCTCTTCCTGTAGACAGACTTCCTCAGCAGCAGCTTACTCAGGTAGTTCTTATCAAACTGCTCCCACCTGATCGCAGGCAGAGAAAGCAATATGGAACACCGTGTCTCTGGAGGTCATCCTGATGTTTTTCCAATGTTATAGCGACGCAAGCGGGACTCACTTGTCTCTCCAGTGGTGATATCCCTGCAGTCCTGCGATGTCCTCCACGGCAGTCAGGATGTGGTCGAAGGCCTGGAGACAGACATTCGTGAGAAAGACGGAGATGGAGGAGAAGATGGAGAAGATGAGCGAGGAGTAAAAGAAGAGATCGTGTCACCCTCTCGTGGATCTCCTCATTGATGGTTGGCTTCCTGTTGGTGGAACGAGGAACTTTGAGCCACTTCACCAGCGGTTTGATGGTCAGACCCTGACAACGAGAGAAGAGTCTCAGGATGAACAGAATCCAGCTCAGAGAGGGCCAACCGTATGTGGACAGCTGCCCTCTAAGGCATCAGAACTTTTTTTTATAGCGTCAAAGTCATGATGTCACTTCCTGTCTCGCATTTTAACCTCAAAGAGAACTTTTACCAGTTTAAATGCAGGAACATATCATGGGAATTATTCAGGTGAGACCAAACTAAGACAAACAGACCCAGACAGAACGCAGTGAAGAATATGGACACAGTGTATTTGATACCAGTCCAGGATACACCATATTGGCAAAAGTATTGAGACACACCTCTTCCATCACTAAGCACGATGCTGAGTCAGATGGAGTGGTGTAAAGCATGCTGCTATGTGACTCAGGGGCAGTAGAAATGTGTTCTGTGGAGTAGTGAATCATGCCTCTCTATCTGGCAGCCTGATGGATGAGTGTGGGTTTGGTGAATGCTAGGAGAAGGTTACCTGCCTTGCATTGTATCTGCTGTAAATTTTAGTGGAGGAGGGATAATGCTATGTTTTTGTCTGAGGCTGGTTAGTTCCAGTGAAGGGAAATCTTCATGCTTCAGCTCACCAAGATATTTTGGACAATTCCATTCTTCCAACTTTGCGTGAATAGTTTGGGGAAGACCCTTTTCTGTTAAAGCATGAGTGTGCCCTAGTGCACAAAGCAAGCTACATAAAGGCATGGCTGAAGGAAGAACTTGACCGGCCCGCACAGAGGCCTGACCTCAACCCCATCCAACACATTTGGGATGAACTAGAACGGAGCTTGTGAGCCAGGGCCTCTCATCCATCAGCAGTGTCTGACCTCACAAATGCTCTTCTGGATGAATGAGCAAAAATTCCCAGACACCCTAAAAATCTTGTAGAAAGCCTTCCCAGAAGAGTTAAAGCTGTTACAGCTGCAAAGGAGGAACCAGCTCCATATTATTGTCTATGGATTCAGAATGTGAAGCTTCTGTAGATGTAATGCGTAGGTGGATCAATACTTATGCCCACATGATGTGTCTTTGGCTCACGCCTTTGCCTCATTTCTCTCCTTCACCTCGCCCTGAAGAAGCCTCACAGTTTAAAATACCCTCTGAGCTGCAGTTTCGGTTCATTCCTTTTGCTTTTTTTGTCTGAAAAAGCTACAAAACAATCTAGGAACCTTAAGAAAGATCTAACTTTCAACCTTTTCTCATATCTAGGAGATGAATTTATCATAATCCAGAGATCAGTCACAATGATCCATGCCTGAAAGTCAGGTTTACATTAGTCTCTAGATAATGAGACATGATCTGTTCCACTGAGGCGATATCTCAGTAACAGAAGACGTTTGTGGGAATTACCACCATCTGTCGCGGTCTGTGATTAATGACGGCAGAGGAGAAACTCAGAGAAGCAACCAAAGGCACTCCAGCCTGAACATGAACTCATGATTTACACTAGAATGCACTCTTCAGATTTAGTGTGCATTTGCACTTTTGGATTTAAACACACACTGATTCACTGGGCTGTTTCTGATTCCAGTGGATGTTTTTAACATAGATAAGGCGGATGGGATTATTTCACCTAAATTATTGTGAGGTTAAGGACGCGTATCTATGGTTGAAACAGGGCTGTGCACGAAGTTTCAGATGATGGAAAGACACATCTGAGAGACATCCTCTCAGCCCTCATTTTGGTGGAATTTAAGGAGTTGGCTGTATATGATGAGCTCTAAATAATGCCTGAAAAGACCTGACTGTCTTCTGTTATTTTCTTCTGTAGAGGCTTCAGGGATCACCTTTCTGCATGTTGTGAAGAACAGCACTATGCTCCCTTATCCAAAGGCGGTAAACAGAAAACTCTGTGGGTGAGCATCAGAGCATGGATGGTCATACCTGCTGTAACACGTGTGCTCATCTCTCTTATTCATGCCAAGTATTTTCATAACACATGTACTCACTGGCCACTTCATTAGGTACACCTCATTAGTACTAGGTTGGAGCCCCTTTTTTCCCCTTCTTAAGCCTTCGTGACATGGATGGAAACACTTCTCAGAGCTCTCAGTCCATTTTGACATGACAGCATCACACAGCTGCTGCAGATTTGGCAGCTGCACAACCACGATGAGAATCTCCCGCTCCACCTCATCCCTAAGGTGCTCTACTGGGTTAACATCTGCTGACTGCGGAGGCCGTTTGAGTACGGTGAACTCACGGTCGTGTTCAAGAAACCAGTTTGAGATGATCTGAGTTTTGTGACATGATGTGTCATCCTGCTGGAAGCAGCCATCAGAAGATGGGTACAGCATCAAAACTCAGGCAGGCTGTGGCGTTTAAACCATGCTCAGTTGGTGCTGAGGGGTCCAAAGTGTGCCGAGATAATATCCCCCTCACCATTACACCATCAGTAGCAGCCTGAACCGTTGATCCAAGGCAGGATGGATGTACGCCGAGTTCTGACCCTACCATCTGAATGTCACAGCAGAAATGGAGACTCATCAGACCAGGCAACGTTTTTTTTTTTAATCTTCTAATGTTCAATGTTGGTGAGCCCATGTGTGAACTGTAGCCTCAGCTTCCTGTTCTGAGCTGACAGGAGCGCCACAGGATGCGGTCTTCTACTGCTGTGGCCCCTCCGCTTCGAAGTTCGTTGCGTCCTGTTCAGGCATGCTCTTCTGCATACCTTGGTTGTAAACAGTGGTTATTTGTGTTACAGTTGCCTTCTTATCAGCTGGAAGCAGTCTGGCCGTTCACCTCTGACCCTTTTGCATCAACAAGGCTTTTTCTCCCAGAGAACTGCTGCTCACTGGATATTTTCTCTTTTTCAGACCATTCTCTGTAAACCCGAGAGATGGCTGTGCAGGAAAATCCAAACAGGTCAGCAGTTTCTGTCTGGCACCAACAGCCATGGCATGTTCAAGGTCACTTCAGTTACCTTTATTCTCCATTCTGATGCTCAGTTTGAACTCTGGCAGGTAGCCTTGACCAGGTTGTCTATATGCCTAAATGCATTAAGTTGCTCCTATGTGATTGGCTCATTAAATATTTGCATTAATGAGCAAGTGCATGGGAGTACCTAATGAAGTGGACAGTGAGTATATGGTCCTTGGGTTTTGTGTTCTAGTTTTTGTACCATCGGCATGATTTAGATAGATAGATAGATAGATAGATAGATAGATAGATAGATAGATAGATAGATAGATAATTTCAGAATTTATTTGTATTATTATTTATTGTGATTTTTCAGTTAGGATTCTGGGCTCAGTCTGATCCCGGCGTGTTCATGTTCTTCTGTCACGTTCAGTCTCGTGTCTGCAGTCTCAGTTATGTTTCTCACTTCCTGTTTTACTTTGATACCAGGCATGTTCCATGTATTGCATTCAGTTCTACTTCCTGTCCTTGCCTGTTGCCACCTGTGCTCCTCTCCCTCCTGTTGGTCTGTGAGTGTATAAAGTCCCGCCTTTCTTCAGTTTCTAGTCGCATCGTTAGTCTGATGGTGGCGTCCCCTTGTCAGCGTGTGCTTTTGCTCCCTTTGTTTGCTGGCTCAATAAAGCCCTCTTTAAGGCTACGTTCCCACTGCAGGCAATTCTGATTTTTCACTAAGCTCCGATTTTTTTTTTTGCTTGGCCGTTCACATTATAATTTAAATGCGACCGCCATCAGACTCCAGGGTGAGCGGTCTCCGGACGCGCGTGCACAGACGAAAGCGTGACGTCACACGCAGCACGCTGTGTTTACAGAAGTGAATATGGATGCTACACATGTCAGCGTGTGAGTCAAACTTCACTTTCTTTCCACTGATTGGCTCCACCAACGCTGTCTGCCACGCTGGTTTTGTGCGTCGTTGACATCTGATCGCCTCTCGCCTCCTCCGGCGCAGAATTACGACGTCTGTCTCACTTCAGTGACGGAAAAGTCAGATGAAATGCGACACCACTGTTCAGACTGAGGACACTTTGAAAAACATCAGCTACGTATCGACGGAGGGCCACACGTGGAAGTGAGCTGAATCCGATTTGAAAAAAATCAGATCTGTGCCGTTTAGACCGTCATAGACAAATCAGATACGGGTCTCATGGGCAGATTCGGGCCGCTTTTGCCTGCGGTGGGAAAGTAGCCTAGGCTTTCTTCTCCTCGCTTCCAGGAGCGCTGCATTTGGTTCCTCACTCGCCACTCACACTGAGCCGTGACCAGAACTCTGACCCTGTGTGAAACAGTGAAGCTCACAGGTGTCAAAATAAATCTAGCGGCTGTAAAAGTTCCTCTGCAGGTCGCCCGACCCCCGTGGTTTGTTTATATTCTCAGTGACAGGTCACAGCGGCCTCAGTCCTACCTGGAACATGACGGTGAAGAAGACGACCACTATGGTCGTGGCGACGAAGTAATCCTTGGCTTTGACCTGCTCGCCATCCAGCAGCACCACCAGAGCGAACGCCACCGCCCCTCGCAGACCGCCATACGACATCACCACCTGGTCGATTTTGTCCAACGGGACGAGGCGGAAGCGGTTCAGAACCCAGGTCTGACCGACCACACCTGGAGAAGAAGGGGTCAGAATTTCACCTCTGCGCCACGCAAAATGTAAGGATGAAGCCGAAATACATTCTGGATTCGATTGAAATTCTGCGTCTCTCCTCGGAAGTTGTGTGCTCAGAGGTGGAGCAGGAGGAGGGAAAAGGCCTACAGGCTAAAAAGCAGATTTTTCTCCATCTGATACGAGTGTGACATTTGAGCACGCTCAGTTAAACATCACTCAAGCTAAATGTCACTGCATAAAACTCAAACAAAAAAAAGGACAGAACAGTTCTATTCTAACAGTGTTCACCTCGATGATGTTTCATTATTTCCCAGGAATCTTGTGAGTATTTTTGTTTTTTCCAGTTTATGCATTTCTATGAAGCCGCTATTCTCTTGTATTCCCTGGAAATGATGAAAAGCAACTGACCAACAGCTCTGAAAATGAAGATGAAGATGAGGGTGCAGGACACCAGGCCCGTGTCCCAGGCCCACTTGGACTTGTCCACAGCTGAGATGCCCAGGAAGATGAAGATGATGGTCTCAGCAATGCTGGCCAGAGTCTTCATTGTGTACTTCACCGTGGTTCGAGACTTCTGGGAAATGTTGGCCTCCACATATTTGTTGGCTCCGATACCACAGAAGGTCATGCTGAGATGTAAAGAAAAGAGAGAGTGACGCTGTTACAGTGGGCGAATATATATTCCAGACAACATGTGAAAGATGGATCTGCCCACTGTGTCATCACCCATTGGTTTGTGGCCATCTTGGATACTGCACGCTCATACGATAGTGACCTCTCAATCACAAGGTAGCCACGCTACAAAGCATAACCTTCTTTACCAACAACCTTCTTTACCCCCCCGGCACCTGCTGTAGTAGTAGTGCGCATGGGGGTGGACCTCCACCTTGCAACACGGATTCTGGACTGCCGCACTAACAGACCACAGCATGTGAGAACACGGGACTCTAACGAGCTCTGCAGGGAACAATCTTCAAATGTTCCTTCACTTGAAATACCAGACAGGACCACAGAAGGGCACCAGTATCTGCTACTTTGTGCGAGGGGAAACAGGGGGCGCACTATCAGAGATCTACAAAATGACCTTCAGGATGGTACTTATGGACGTTTCTGACCAAACTGCCAGAAAGAGATTTTACAAGGGTGGCGGGAAGACCTGACGTCCTTTTGTGCTCACAGCCCAACACCATGCAGCTCATACCAGAACTGGCAGCTACGCCACTGGCACCCCTTTGTCTTCACAGATGACAGCAGGTCCACGCTGAGCGCATGTGACACACATGAGAGAGTCTGGAGATGCTGTGACAAGCATTATGCTAACTGCAACATCTACCAGCATGCCCGGTTTGGCAGTGGGCCAGTGATCGTCTAGAAGGGTTGCTCAGACCTCCAAATGTTAGCCAACAACACCTGCAGTGAGGTACAGGGATCAAATCCTCAGACCCACTGACAAACCGTGCAGAGCAGAGGGTCCTGGGTTCCTCCTGGTGCAGGACAGTACCCGGCCAGAGAGTGTAGGTAGTTCCTGGAGACAAAGAGCCCCGGGGCGAAATTGCTCATGAGGATCCAGTGAACAATACTGAGGCATTATGCAGGAGAGGACGGAGTAGACTCTGAGTCCTGAATACACTCAGGTCTTTTGAGGTGCAGGGGACACTCCTGAAGACCTTTTCTGACTCCCTGGTGGCAGCAGCCAGAAATGGAGCAGCAGCGACTCAGCTTATCGACTCGAACGGGGTCCGTGAACAAAATGAGCACCGTGTTATGTTAAATAAGATTTTAAACTAGTGACTGAGCCCATAAACTCATCAATAAAGTCTTTACTGAGGTCTTAGAGCAAATGAGCTGCAGGGTCATTTTTTCATACACTTCTATATGACCAGAGACGTCACCCCTTGCTCACGATCGCAAAGAATGCAGGTTTAAGGCACTTCTCCGCTGAATTTAGGTCTTAGACCCAGGAACTACTCCATCTTTTATGCACTGGTTGTGCTGATGGTAGCGGACAGACTTACGACAGGATGGCGGACAGGGAGAAGAGCTCGGCGGTCAGGTAGGCCAAGTAGACCAGCAGGAAGACGAAGAGCGGCTCGATGATTCGGACTTTCTTGGTGAAGCGGGTGATGAAGCCCAGAATGACGGCAAAGATCAGACCCACCAGAGTGCCCCCGATACTAACGATGAGGAAGGAAGCTGCAGCAGAGGAAGGGGCCGCGTAAGTCACAGCAGTCAGCACTGTATCAAACTTTGCTCCTTTCTGTGGACTCACCGACTCCTTTGAAGTAATCTGCTGTCTGCACATTCTCCGCCCCAACTTCCACGAAGGAAATGTAGACTTTATATAAAACCTGCGGAGCAGAGAAAACTTTAGATCGGAGTGACAGCTTGCAATAAAGTGGGCTGAGGCTGGCTTCAAAAGCGAGTCATTCCCCATAGACGCCCATGTTAAAAGGCCCGACTTCACCCATGAGGCTGACATATTTAGAGGATGATAGAAAAAATGGTTTTGGTAAAAATAGCTAATATTCATCTTCATACTGACTGTACAGGGGTTGGATTTTTTTTTAAGGCTAGATGGGGGCGTGGCCAGCACAGAACTGTTGCTGCTCGCTGCCTGCTAGTATTCACCGGACGACCCGTTACCTTTATTGCGGTGGATTTTGGAGCAATTTTAATGCAATTATCTGACACTGCTGCGAGTTTAATTGTATTAACAGACCAATAAAGAAGGCTGTGCTCCAGCTTTGGTGAGCGATATTTAAAGATTTTATTTGGATGTTACTGAGTGCTAATTAGCACGTATGCTTATATGTACAAACGTACTGGGTCACCTTCACATTACATCAACAGGAGCTTTTATGACTTCCCAATCCATCGGCATTAATATGGAGTCGCCCCCCTTTGTAGCTATAACCGTTTCCATTCTTCCGCAAAGGCTTTTATGGAGAGCATCTGTGAGGTCAGACACTGATGATGGATGAGAGGGTCTGACTCACAATCTCTGTTGTAGTTCATCCCAGAGGTGTTGGATGGGGTTGAGGTCAGGCCTCTGTGCGGGCCAGTCAAGTTCTTCCACACCAACATCATCCAGCCATGTCTTTATGTAACTTGATTTGCGCACTGGGGCTCTGTCGTGCTGGAACAGAAAAGGGTCTTCCCCAAACTGTTTCCACAAAGTTGGAAGCATGGAACTGTCTAAAATGTTTTGGTGAGCTGAAGCATGAAGATTTCACTTCACAGGAAATAAGGGGCCCAGGTCAACCCCAGAAAACAACCCACAGCAACATCCCTGCTTCACCAAACTTTACGATTAGCCGAATGCAGTCAGGCAGGTAACAATCTCCCGGCATTCACTAATCTTAGACTTGTCTATGAGACTGCCAGATAGAGAGGCATGATTCATGACTCCACAGAACACGTTTCACTGCTCCAGAGTCCAGTGGTGGTGTGCTTTACAGCACTCCATCCAATGCTTGGCATTGAAATTCATGATGTAAGGCTTGCACTCGGCTGCTCAGCCACGAAAACCCTTGAAACGGAAGCTCCTGGCACACAGTTTTTGTGCTGATGTTAATGCATTAAGAGGTTTGGAACTCTGCAGTTACTAAATCGGCAGAGCACTGGCAAGATTTAACCACTATATGCCTTACCACTTGGCAACCCCACTCTGCAACTTTGCGTGATCTGCCACTTGGTGGCTGAGTATGGCTGCCACTTTGCAATAACACCACTTACAATTGATGGTGGAAATATCTAGAAGGGAAGCAATTACACCAAATGACTTGTTGCGATGGTGGCATACCATTTTTCGGTGGCAGTGGCATCTCTGGAATTCAGTGAGCTCTTTAGCATGACCCATTCGTTTACAGATGTTTGTAAAGGCAGACTGCATGGCTAGCTGCTTAATTTTATACATCTGTGGCTGAATCAAACACCTGAATTCCATAATTAAGAGGTGTGGCCCAATACTTTTGCCCATATGGCGTATGCATATATTCTTGTTGACATGACTTTTTATCTCATCAGTTAATCTAAAATCGATAAGGTCCAATAAAACATTAAAATGCTAAAAAGCACTTGTATATTTCTTCAGTAAGTCTCGATCTTGCTGTTAAATGCTGCGCTTATGTTCAGCATGAATCTCCGCTCCACATCCACAAATAATCAATTCACAGCAGGAATTCCAGGCATTCCTACTGTTTATAGGACCTTAAGATGCTGCGTGACAACAATGAGTTACAGCACGTGGCCTCCGGGAAGCACGCAGCACTTATTACTGAACAGTAACAACTCTGACCCACCAGTGATAAACTGACTGAGGAACATTAGAGTGCACTACTGAGCCTGAGAAAATGAACTCTCTTTCCTTCTTCCTCAGCTTGCAGGTCACAGCTCCAGTTCTCCCACACTTTGGGTTTTTCCATTTGCTGGTGGGATTAGCTCATATTCTGAGTGCTGCTGAGGATTAGACAGCTGCAGGGTTAATCTCCTCACAACTGATTAATCTCAGCTTTCTCAAGCTCAACAGTAAACGTGAGTAGACGTGGAGGTTCTGCTCTTCTGGCTGCGGTCTGTGTTCATCACACAGCCCTGCTGCTCAGATTCACGTTATTCTGTCTTTAATCTCTCGCTCTCCTGATGCACCACTTGCCACAAACACGTTTACTCTTAATATTAGCTGTGATGTTCAACCTTTCACTGTGGCCATCACTTAATACAACAAATGCAACACGTGGATTTGAAGAGCAGGGAATAATATGTTCACACACACAGCCTACAGTGTGTCCTTGTCATTAATGACCTTGCAAGTCTCTCTGTTGCCACAGCAACACACCTGACATGATGAGGCATGTGTGAAAGTGTGTGTGTGTGTGTGTGTGTGTGTTTACACACAATGTATTTCTGTCTTGTCTGTCATGGGGTTTAAATGTACTGGTTTTACTCCTGTTGTGGGGACAAACACCTGTATGTCACACTGTGGGGACACAAAGCAGTGACTCGCTGAATTTTAAGGTGAATCTGTGGTTTACAGTTAGGCATGTACGTCATTGTAATGTTCTCTGAAATTATGGAAAACACTGTGTGCAGCAGAGTGTGTGTGTGTGTGTGTGCGTGTTTGACTGTGCTAGCAAAATGATTTATTTTTTTAACTAGGACAATTTGAATTCTGAGTGGGTTGTGGCCACAAATGGCAGCAGTGCTATCAGCATGGGTTATACAGACAAATAATATATGCACACATACAAACAGCAAAATTGACAAAATAAGAATACATATACATGATATTGTTAAAAATGACTTTTTGACCCCAAGAAGGTTAAACACACATGAAATCACAGGATTAAATAAATATTGGTGTCTTTCAGAGGGTTGGGTGATATGAGGACCCCTCTATACATCCCTTACACACTACCTCATCTGCAAAATATTATACAAAACGGCAACTTTTAGAATTATTTTTCCTTTTCAGTAAGAAAAAAAACGAGGAAACTGAGGAGTCAAAACGAAGCAGTCAGATTAAGGCTGACTCGCAGAACCCAGCTCACTAACTGTGTGTGTTTCTCACCACAGTGACGGCGTCATTGACCAGAGATTCTCCAAACACAATGATGAAGAGCATCTCATTGACATGGACCTCCTCGAACACAGCCAGCACCGCCACGGGGTCGACGGCCGAGATCAAGGCGCCAAACAGCAGGAAGTCCAACAATTCGGCCTGCACCCGCTCATCTGCACACACGCGAAAATGGGAAACAAGATGAGAGAATGTTTAATTGTCAGGACAATTCCCCCTTTCACTGAAACAAACTTGAAAAGTTTATAAGAAATCATCTTATACCAGCGGTTTACAGATGTGGCTCAGGATTTTGTGACAACCGTGTGTTATTTTTACAGTAACTGCACAAAGAGTTATGAATGAATGGCAGTGTACTCTATTAGTACTTGTATGCATTAATTACCCCCAAAGAAAACTAAAAATGACATATAAAAGCGAACTCTAATCCATTTACACAGTTGCTGGATGGTAGGAATTATGACATATGTGTGACATATCAAAGGCTCCGGCTGACTGCAATGTAAATATGAGAGAAGCTGTTGATGAAGATTTCAGTGGGGTTGATAAGGCAGTTAACAGTCAGTATGATAAATATGAGAATATTAGGATGGCAGACTAAAAGAAAATATGAGTTGCACACCACAGCCCACCAGTAATTCAGCTGGATAACTGCAGTGATGAGAATATATTAAACATGCCCATATTTTCAAATAATGACCTACATATATTTTATCAAGCTTTATATTGCTGTAAATGTTAACTTTTAGAGAGTCTATTCTTATCTCTGTATGACATCCACAAGACAGGATATCCTTTATATGGTCATCTCAGGCCAACTGTAGCTGTGAGCACAGAAGCCCCACCCACCTGCTGTTTAAACTGCTTGTTTGTGAGGGGCAGCCAATCAGAGGAAGGCCGGCTTAAAGGAAGAGGAGGTAACAGCGCTTGTTTGAGACAGAGGATGAATTAAAGGGCCAAAGCCCATAATAAGATAAATAAGGACTATTTTGAATTGCAAAGCCACTCCAGTGGAGTCCAGGAAATAAAACTCTGGAGACGGTATGAGCACCATAAGTCTGCTTTAAAAGGACATAATATGGATTGTGTTGTAAAAGTATTGTACTCTGCATTTGTATTGCACTGACATACTAGATGGCACTTTTTCCTGCACTATCAAGCACATTTATTTCTTATTTCTCCAAGTTATTCATGTTCCTGGAAGGAGAACCTTTTCCTCGGGCTAAACTCGGGGAACAAAAGTGTGAGTGCTGTAAATAGCACAGATTGAGGGCAAACTAAATCCTTCTGCACAGGGAGGGCAGTGTAGAACTGCAGACGCACACCTATGACCCCCTCTGCCTCATCACTGACCTATGACTCCCAGCAGTTTGGCAGCATACAGGGAGAATCCGGTGCAGAAGGCGTTCCACAGCGTCCCCACCACGGCGTATGTCAGGATGGCTCCCAGGTTGTCGAAGAAGAGCCGGGCCGGCATGAAGTAGCCAGCATCGCCCACAATGGTTGGCAGCAGGAAGAGGAAGAAGAGGCCAGGCTCCAGCTGGTACAGCTGCTTCTTATTGGCTATGAGGACAACCCCGCCCAGGACCAGACCCAGGAGGATCAGCATGCAGCTCTCTGGGACCACGGTGGTGAAGCGCTGAGAGAAGTGGAACACTGCAGGAAAACAAGCACGAGTCATGAAATAAAGCACAAAAACCTCTGGGTGACTTCCATCTCTATAGTTTCATTTTTTTATCTACTTTCCTTAGATGATCTCCCCTAGCTCCTTTTCCTGCTTAATTCTACTTCAGCTTTATTTCATCTCCACCTGCTTGGCTCTGCAAACATCCGACTCTGCAGCTTCTGACTCATGATTCACTTTAGGCCTCACAGCTCGAATATGCACCTCACGTGCGCAGGGAGGTGATGAGAGAATTATCTGCTCTCCTGATTTGTTGATATGTTGGTGCTTGATGTCGAAATGAACTCAAAATTAACAATGTGCATGGCCTTGAACACCTGGTTAGGAATCCATCATGGTCTGCTGTGAGTCATGACAAGACAACGTGCACACACAAACACACATACACACACACACCAGGGAGAAATGCTGGTGAGGCTCCTCATAAATCAGCCCAAAGGAAAAAACATCAAAGACTGAACAAACATACTGCGTGCGTCTGTTTCAGTGGTGATTCATTTACACCAATCAGGTGGCTCTGCTGCATCAACCAGGGCTGGATCACCAACCAGGCATATTTGGAACCTGCCCAGTAGCCCCAGGGACCCCTGGTTTCCTCCTTATCATTTGTGTCTATACTACTGAGGTAAAAGAGAATTAGAACATTAACTATGACTCTAACCTTTAACTTAAGGTCCTGGTCTATATTATTTTTTGGCTCTTTGCTTTAAGTTTGTTTTATTAGACTGCTTCTGTTCACTGGATGAAGCAAAAAAAAAAATGTAAAGCTACAACTATTAATTATTTGGTCTAATATTTTCATTAAAACAGCTGAAAAATTTATTCAAATTAGGGTTACAGACGTGCTGGTGTCGATGATAGAGCAGAGATGAGGTACAAAATAACCAATATATTCCAACCAGTAGTTGTGTAGGGTTGTGTCAGGAAGGGCATCCTGGTGTAAAACCTCTGCCAAATTATCAATGCAGATTAACTGGCTGTAGGGACCCCTTAGGGAGAATACAAGGGGGCAGCTGAAGGTACATTTATTCATGTTCACATCCACACCCATGATTTCAAATCACCAGTTAACTTAACAAGCATGCCTTTGGACTGTGGGAGGAGATCCACATGGGCACACAACACGAGAACATACAAACTCCAAACACAAAGGCCTCAAGTAAACACAAGACTCGAACCCAGAACTTTCAACTGCATCACCATGCCTCCTTCTAAAAACAAGCAGCTTTGTATAGATACTGTATAGATAGCAGATTTCTGTAGTTAATGTCATCCCAGATTTTTCCACTACCAGAGAAAAACTCACATTTTAAACAAAATGGTAACAAATGATGTTTCGTTTCGGCTATCAGTGGAACCATGTTCTCTTTACTCATGCCAAGAAAATGTGTACCGTAACGTTGTTACCTTGCAACAGTGTTCATCATTCCCAGCTCAATTCTCCACCTACAGCCCATAGAAAACACTGGCTGCATGATTAGCTGCTTGGAGCTGTTTCACAAGAATAAAATGACAAATAAACCCTCTTTCAGTTCTGTGTTTTACAAAACAAGATAAAATGTTAAAAAAATCATCTGGTCCTCTGCAGGTTCTACAGCTATTTGAAGTTCATGGTGGACTCAATGACTATACAAGGTGCCCATATCATCATCCCTCCACTGCCATGCTTCACAGTTGGTATGAGGTATTTGTGTAGATATGTTGTGTTTGGCTTTCTTCAAATGTGGTGCTGAGCACTGTGGCCAGACATCCGCACTTGGGTCTTGTCTGGTCTGTCCAAAGGACACTGTCCCAGAAGTCTTGTGGTTTGTTTAGATGCAACTTCACCACACTTGTTTAGTCTTTTTCTAATTATATTGTCATAAACTTTAACATTTAACATTAACATGCTAACTGAAGATCCTGGGTAGTTATTGGGATTTTTTTTTTTTTTTTTTGCTTTAGTTGGGTCATTTTTCTAAGTATTGCACGGTCTAACATTGAGATGAATTCACTAGGATGTTTGCTCCTGGGAAGATCAGAAACTGTCTTCAATGTTTTCTACTTCTGAATTTTTCTCACTACAAAATAACGAACTTAAAATTGTCTGGAAATGGCTTATAACCCTCCCCAGATTAATGCATAGTAGCAATTGCTTCTCTAAGATCACTGCTGATGTCTTTCCTCCAGAGGATTCTGTTGACACACACCTGAATGCTACAAACCAGCAAACTCCCAAAACATCTGCTTTACAGAGGTGCTCACACACATCATGCGCATTTGATTACCAGCACCTGGCTGCGACTTACCCTCTTAATTCCTGTGGAAACAGTAAGGCCATACTTGATCTTTCACACACTTCTTCTGCATTTTGGCTTAGTTTTTGTTAAATAAATGATGACAGTATACTATATTGTGTTGTTATTGTTCATCTGCGGTTGCATTCACTAATTTTAAGACTAGATGATTTTATCGTGTCCTGACGCATAAAACGATAAGACTGAATAAGGGTGTACTTTCTGTTTCATGACTGTAAATAAAACCTTTATATCTATCTTTATATCTATGAATATGACTTGAATGCGACTCACATCAGATGGAAATAAAGGTAATCACTTCCAGGATACTACTCTACTTCTCAACATCATAAGACAAGGTTTTTTCACATTGCATTGATTTAAAAACTATATAAAAAGAGATGTAGCTTCTGAGTCTGTGCAACCTGCATTCTTTTTTTAATGGCCAACACTGGGCAACTCTATTTGCAATAAGTCCTAAGTCTATGGGAAAATGACCCCTATGGCTTCTTTGATCACTGAGCTTAGTTAATTAGAGACAAACAGCATTATAAACAGGGTATGCTTCATGGTGAGACTACTCTACGTTTGACAAGGAGCTACAGCACGGTATAGTGTTCCTCAGGTTCCCAGTCAGATCTACCTCTCATTCATAACATCTGGTTTTAAAACACCAAGAGGATGACTGGGGAAATGCTCACATCATAGTTTTACATCAGAACTTCACAAACCATGGCTATGTCCATCTTTATTTATGTTTTTTAATTTGACCTTTTTTTTTATCCAGGATAATATGAATCTTGTGATTAAAAATCTCCTTTACAAGAGTGTCCTGGTCAAAACAGAGAGCAGTACATTCAACAGCCCCCGTCACACCTCGACGATTTAACCAGCGTATGCCCATGTGGGAAAAATTCAGCAAATACACCTGGCGTACGTGGAATAAGTTATTGGTAAGTTTTGTGTAAGTTAAGAGCAAATTTTCAGCATGCACAAAATTTCCGACGTATGCCAGTGTATGGCTCATATGTCCCGCATACACGGGTCATAAGTTGAAGGTAAGTTATGCGATAGTTGACATATGTTTACACACGTTACTTGTAAGTTACTCATAAGTCGAAATATGTAGAGATAATGTCTAGCATACCTGAAACTTACTGCTAAACTGCAAGTAACGTGCTTTGAACCTATGTGTAACTTATAGTGAACTTATCTACGACGCATATTGATGCATGTAGATGTATTTGACGTGTTCTGGATGACCACAGCACTTTATGAATGTGTTTCTAACTTACAGCTACCGTATAATGGCATATTGGCTAAGAGTAGGTGTCAGCCATGGACACAGCTATGATGCCGATGTCTGAGAAGCGTTGGAACCTGCATTATCTCCATCACAGGGTGAGCGTGAGGGTGATGATGGTTCCTCCATACATCCACGTCCACAGCCACGGCCATCGAGTTTTTCTTCAGCATGACGGTGATGTCGATACAGTGAATAAGTTACGACACGCTATGCATATGTTGTGAACGCCAGCAACACGCTAAGCATTTCCTGGTATAAGTTATCTATAAGTTATCAAAACGTTCTATATAAGTTACTGTTATGTATACGTCCATCATTTTTTAAAAAACATCATAGTCCTGCATATGCCAGCGTTTTAGAGAAATTTTGATGCGTTAACTCGTCAAGGTGTGACAGCGGCTTAATTGTGTAAAATAGATACACACAGAGAAGTACACAGAGCAAAATATATAAAATATGTATACCAAGATACAAATTACAATGACAATCAAAATGTATAAATCTAAATCAGACATGCCCAAAGTCCGGCCTGGGGACCAATCACTTCCCAGCGTCAGATTTTTTGTAGCTCCACTCTTAAAAAATATTATTTAACAATAAACAATTTTTAAAATTTTTAGCCCGGTAGTACTGTCAAGCAGAATTATTAAATCATACGAATTCAAAATGCAATTTCTCCTTTCACCTCATGGTGACTGCACCATGTGATCCATGTTATAAGCTTCCAGGTAATTTCAGCCATTTGGTGGCTTTAAAAGTTGATTGTGACGGCATTGCTTCCAGGAGAAAAGGACATTGCAATATTTTTTTCCCAGAAAACCAAAACAATTGCTTGCCTAATTTCCCAAGAGAGTACTGCCATTCAAAGGACTTCAGTGTAAAGACAGATATGCATATGACAACCTCACAGGAACTGAACTAAAAACTTAAAGCAACTTAAAGTTGGCCTGGTGTCACAACAGCAACTGTTCACACAGGCCTGTGGTTCAAATGAAAATCCCACCAAAGCAAGCTATGAAGTGGCCATGTTAATCAAAAACAGGGCAACCTTTAGCGGAGGGTGAATTAATCAAACACTATGTCATGAAAATGGTGGAGAATAATTTCCTCAAGGCATGTATGTCTATAACTTTTGTGATTCAAAAACTGTCAAGAGGACTTTTGGCCCTTGGGTGTTTTCCCATTAATAAATCTGACACTCTTGAAAAAAGTTTGGACACCCCTGGCCTAAGTCATCTTTAAAAGTCAATGTCTCCGGCCAAAAAACAGGGGTAGGAATGTTCAGACAAAACATTTACAGGCTAAAGCAAAAGACTGCAGGTCATTTAAAATCAATTTAAATTCTTTCAGTGAGACCAGTTCATGAAGTTTCAGTTGATTCTGCAGCTGATTCCAAGAGGACGGAGCTGCGAATTTGAAAGATCTTTTTCCAAATTCAGCGTGAACTTTCGGGGCAGACTGGAGGAATGATTCTTGGGACTAAAGACTATAAATTTCCACATTTTTTTGATGAACATAAGTCAGTAAGAACAACGAATGGCCTTATAAATAAGAATGTACCAGTGGTTGAGTCTACATAAAGCTCTTACTGGTGGGTAAGAGCTTTAAGGTTTGTGATAAATCTCAGTGCTCCATGATAGACAGAATCCAGCATAAACAGGCATTGTGAAGACAGATGCAAAAGAGCAACATCACCATAATACAGCACTGGCATAAATGTGGAGCATCAAGTCTTTTTCTTACCTTGAAGGACAGAGTGGACTTGATTTAAAGTAAAAATCCAGTTTCATTTTTTTTTTACCAGTTGCTGAATATGAGGAATAAAAGAGAATTCCTAACTACTTGTACTGAGATATAAACTCAGTCTCACAGCCCTGGACTGCAGTGATACTTAAAAGGTTCAGTGGTTTTGGTTTTACATTTGAGAACATCGTGATTTTAGTTTTGTCAGCATTTAAAGCAATTTCTAAACTGTGCAGGTTCTGCTGTACCGCCTTAAGAGCTGATTGTAGCTGACAGAGAGCCTGGTTAGGAGAAGAAGTGGAGCAGTACATCAGCACATCATCCACATAAAAATTAAAATTTGTTCTAGTGATATTAGGACTAAGATTGTTTAAAGAAACAATAAATAGCAGTGGTCCTACAACTGAACCCTGGGGCACACCTTAAGTAACATTTACCTATCTGGAAGTGATTCCTTTTAACTGAACACCATGAGATTTGCCAGAAAAATACTTGTGAAACCACCCAGCAGCTTTTTTTTCCTAACAACAATGCACCCCTTGCTTTAAGATTGTATGATCCATTCTGTCAAATGCTTTAGATAGAGCAATAAAAAAAGGCTGCCTGGTGTTGCTTGTTGTCTACTCAATCTCCAAAATTACTGATCACTTTGAAGGCTGCTGTGGTTGTACTGTGACTGTTTTCCCAAAACCTGACTGGAAATCTGATTTACAGTAAAATTTGCTAATATATACACATTATACACATGCTCAAGAAAACTCTACCTACTGTGCATTTAATAAACGAATTTAATAAATTATATTAATTATTTTCTGAAGCAAGTAAACATATTTTCATGTCTGTTTTTGACTGGTCAGCAGTCAACACCCATAAATAAGTTAATGTCATAATTGATTGTCAGAATAAATTGTTTGGAGTCACATACAGCACTGTATGTTAACATACATTTGTTCAATATGCAAAGCAGCCACAAAAAGACGCACAGCTGTAATCTGTTTCTGGTTGGGTTTTTTATTCTACAAAAGTTGCCTGGCTTATATCTTGTACTGTGCCCGGGGCCTCTTGTCTCAAAGCCATCCATGCAGGAACATGAAAGAAATAAAATACAATCTGGAACATTGTGCAGAAGTTTTTGGAGTTTTATGGCTGACACTTCATCACTTATCTTCAGAAGAAGTATATTATTGTTTTGTACAGTTTCTCCTCACACAAACACACAGGTCATAGTGACTCTAACTACACGCACACATGCAAACACGCAGCTGAACCACCCACACACCAGACGGACGGCGAGGACAAAAAAACAGTGAGAACATTCAGCTGCTCAGCATGAAGCCCAGACATGAACATTTACAGCAAAATCCAAAGCGGATCTGAAAGTAAAGAGAAACAGCGACTGGGAAACGTCTGATTCCTGCGAGCTGCAGAACTCCACGGTGAAACTATTAAAACTCATCACTGAGCCTTCATCACCATCAATACACACACACACACACGGTAGTTCATTCTAATTCAGTGGAACACACACCACTCTGTGCACCTTTGGCCGCTCCCTTGTATTCTCCCCAGGGGTCGCGACCGCGGATTAAACTGCATTGATAATTTGGCAGAGGTTTTATGCCAGATGCCCTTCCTGACACAACCCTCCATGGTGAGAGGGACTTGTGTTCCCACCTGTAATCAAACCAGGGACCTTTAGCTTGTGTAAACCACTACACTCAGGGGACATGGAACACACACCACTCTGCTGCCAAAAAAAATTTCACTACAACAACAAACTCTGATTCATCCACTGCAGAAAATAGTCCCCATTTAATCTCCCACATGACAGAGTTTGTGAAGGTCCAAGACCGACTCAAGTAAACCTGCCTTTAAGTCTGATTTAAACATTGATGAAGCGTTTCCAATGACTTCAGCAAGAACCTCAGAACGGAGAGCCACAGTGAGAGGAGGAAGAAAAGGGACGCCCAAACTGAAGGAATAAATGTGGAAGAAAATGAGGAAGAAGAGGATGAAGGGGCGATGAGCAAAAGTTAATATGGAAAATGAAACAGGAAAATGGAAGCAAAAAAGTCTCAAACAAAAGAAAAAAGCAGACAGAAAAGACAAAGAATGGTTGTGAATTTGCTTACAATAGATTCTTGAAACGTTTTAAAATATTTGCATAGATTGTGAAGAAAACTGAAGTCACACTTTGCTCCATTACTCGTTCCCGCTGAAAATACAAAGCTTGAGAAACCCTGACGAATAATGTGTTACCTTTCAAAAGGTTTATTACTTTACCAACTGCCAACTGTACTTCTTAATTTAAAGAAGACTATTGGAACTATTTTCAGCAGTGGATGAACCCACATGTCGAGCTCAGAGGCACAGAAAATAAGAACTGTAACAGTAGCTGTCTGTGTTTGGCATCTGATGACAGGAAGAACATGCAAGGGATCAAAAGACCTTGTTATAAATCATCTGAATGTGTGTGGCCAGCTGCAACAGAGCCAGTCTTTGTGTGTGTGTGTGTGTGTGTGTGTACGAGCATATGTGTGTCAGCAACGTTAGCACATTAGTAAGCAGCACATATAGCATGTGCATGTTATTGTCCTGCAGCACAGTGACTCACTAGCAGCTCGGAAAGCATCAGTGGGTGTGTGTGCCAACAGGTATTACTCACATTACGGGGACTGCAACCTACAGTCACATTATGAGGACGTGTCCTCCTTATGTGGCCAAAAGCAATAAATCATCAAATTTTAAAGAGAATAAATTTTTTAGGGTTTAAGCAAGTCTTTGGGAATTTAATGTGATTCAAAGTAATGTCATGGAAAAATGGTTTTGTGTGTGTGTGTGTGTGTGTGTGTGTCAGAGCAGGGATTTGGAGTCCTGCTGCTCTGGTTCTGCTCTGAAACATCCTAAAACACTGAAGCTCTAAAGAACCATGGTTCAGGGGTTTCATTGTTCTTTTCACACAAGTTAATACTAAAAAAGGTGCTTTTTATATTGTTTTTATTAAGGTATGGCAGTTTTATGAGAAACGTTCCCATTTTAATTTTTATTACTGTGTCACAGTGACAGAGCATGAAATAAAATGTGACCTGAAGAGACACAGCAGCTAAAAGCTTTTACATAGACTGACTAATAAACATAGAAGTATCTGAAACAAATTAATTAATCTAAATTTTATAGTTTAAATATTTTTATGATTACTTGATCTACTATATGGTCAGATAAGTGTCATGATATCACAACATCCTGCAGTGACATCATCACCTGTCCAAAACCACAAAATATCCAGCTCAGTCTCATGGCAAAATGTGAAAAAAGTCATGACAAAGCAATCAATCAGTTCAAATGAAATTCAGCAGGACATTGTAACTCATATATTTCATTAGGAAACATGCTTCATGTCTGTAACACATATATGTTAGTGAGACTCTTTAATGAAGATGTGTCGGTGTGCAGCTCTATGTTTTATTACTAATGCAAAGTCACCGAGTCACCACTGCATTCTTTATGAATTGGTGGACAGACCATCACTGACCACTTGCAGAAAACAGCGCTGGAATATTTTTTATCTATAAAGCAATACTGGGTAAACATCCAGTTTACATGTGTACCCTTCTTTCTCTTAGTCCCAATAGTTTCCATCTACACTCCTTTAAAGCCCCTGTCACACCTTGACGATTTAACCAATGTATGCTCATGTATAAAAAATTCAGCAGATACGCCTGGCGTACGTTGAATAAGTTATTGGTAAGTTTTGTATAAGGTAGAAGCAGGCTGGTATACGTCGCCGAAAAATTTTGAGCATGCACAAAATTTATTTTGTATGCCAGCGTATGAGCCATACGCTGGCATACGCAGGTCATAAGTTGTAGGTAAGTTATGCTGTTGTTGAAATACGTCACACCATGACGATTTAACAGCCTAATGCCGACGCATCCAAATTCCTCTTAAAAGCTGGAGTACGCAGAACAATGACGTTAAATGGATGCATACACAATGTATTGCTAACACACACACATATATATATATATATATATATATATATATATATATATATATGTATATATATAATGTAATGCCAACAAATGCTAGCGTACTGCCGGCATTCACAACTTGATGCCCATTTATACCACTCCCCTTAAACACACAACTTATGCAATTATTCAACAGCTGTGCATTAGAAACACTTTCAGTATGACTGGATCACATCAAATAAGTCTACAAAAGTCAATATCTGTTGGAGGTATGGCATATGTGACACATATGTTAAAAACACTTTACATTAATAAGTACATTACCAAAAACGTACTTATTAATACATTTTGGGTACGCTAGACATTATTTCCATGTATTTCGACCTGTGAGTAACATGAGTCTCCGTATGCAACATATGGTCTGTGTATGCAGCATGTATGAGCCATCCACTGGCAAACGTCAGAGATTTTGTGCATGCTCAAAATTTTCCAGCGACCTCGTCATACTACAACGCATACCAGCGTACTTCAGCATGCTCTTAACGTATAGAAAACTTCCCTAGAACTTAATTGACGTGCACCAGCATATTTACAGTTTTTTTCCTACGTCGGCATATGCTTGTTAAATCGTCAAGATGTGACAGGGGCTTTAATGTCTAGTGTACCGAAAACGTATTTCTAACCTATTAGTAACATGCTTCGAACCTATGTGTAACTTATAGCGAACCTATCTCCAACCCATATTGACATATGTAGACGTATTTGACATGTTCTGGATGACCACAGCACTTACTGTATTTCTAACTTATAGCTAATGTATAATGGTGTATTGACAGTTATCAAAAAGTTCTATATAAATTACTAATATATTATGTATATGTATGTGTCCAACTCGCCTTGAATATGTTATGTATACGCCCAATGTAACATTGATAGTTCTGTGTATGCCAGTGTTTTAGAGAAATTTTGACACATCAGCATATGTGCTTTAATGGCTGCTTTCTGATGTACAAAGGGTATTGACAAATTTGCATCTTGGATGTTGAAAAAGTTGCAGAATGACTTAAACTTCCATCCATCCATTTTCTTCTGCTTATCCAATTCAGGGTCCTGAGGGGTGCTGGAGCCTATCCCAGCTGTCATAGGGCAAAAGGCAGGGTACACCCCAGACAGGTTGTCAGTCTGTCTCAGAGCCATCATAGACAGACTGACAACCATTCACAACTACAGTCAATTTAGAATCGCCAAATAACCTAACCCCGTTGCATATCTTTGAACTGCGGAAGGAAGCCAGAGCACCTGGAGAAGACCCACACAAGCATGGGGAGAACATGCAAACTCCACACAGAAGGGCCTTAGATAGCAGGCTGCTGGACTTGAACCTGGACCTTCTTGCTGGGAGGTAACAGTGCTAACCACTGCACCACTGTACTGTCCAGACCTAAACTTAAACATGTTTTTATGTATTGTTGAATTTAAGAGCATGTAGCGAAGGAGATACATGGGTCTTAAGAGGCCACTAATGTGTTTTGTTTTATCTTGGGTATTTGTATTCTGTCTTTCATGTTGCAGATCTTTCATTTCATGTTGTATTTGTTGAATTTTTAAAATGTTTTGAGATTGTATAGCTGATACCAAGGATATATTTCCATTATCTGGCTTCTCTTAACCAAACATTGGCAAACAGGATAAGCGGTCGCATGAATATAGTTATCAACTTCACAAGTTAATACAGAGTTTATTAATCCAGCTATGAGTGTGTTTACATGAAAGGGGTGGCATTAGCAGTAGCTGACCAATCAGAGACATGGAGTCTACCGGCAGCAGAGAAGCTAAGATATTCAAAAAATATAAAGAGATTAAACACATAAAAGCTTGAAATCAACAAAGCATTTGCAGATTAAACAGCGGTATAAGTGTAACGCTTGATAGTAATATAGTATTAAAAGTGCTACATGAATATGTGTGTGCTACAAGTACTGGAAAAGATGTACTATATTAATAAAGTTGAACCCATTTGAAGCCACAAAGGAAAGTCAGTAAGGTAACCACAGCTGTGTCATTAAAACATGGGAGAATCTGGCAAACTGTGATTTTTATTCCATTAAATAATTAATATTTTAGATTAACAATTGTTTAATTTAATAAACATTTAGATATTGTATATGTAAGACATTTTAGCATATATGCAAATCTTATTTAGACGACAAATCAGACAAGTAAAAATAGGCAACTTGCTTTTTGCTCATATACTGAGGCTTATACGTTACCGTGGTGATTAACCCCGGTAAGTGGTGAGACGCCTTCATCGGACTGAAAACCCAGAGTTAAACCTGAAGTTACCTGGGTAAGTGAAAATCCTGCTTCGTAGCACAGGTCTCGGGTCTCCTTCATACATTTTTAATCACAGCGGGACTTTTTGGTTAAATAAAGGTAAGATAAATAAAAAACAAGCCAAGAAATCTGAGCTATGATACAAGTGGTATATTCTTAACTTCACTGAGTAGTTTCTGATGAATCATTAAAAACATGGTGATGTGCAGAGCTGCAGTAACTACAGAGGGATCAAGTTGATGAGCCATACCATGAAGATACGGGAGAGGGTTGTTGAAGCCAGGCTAAGAAGAGAGGTGACCATCAGCGAGCAGCAGTATGGCTTCATGCTGAGAAAGAGTACAACAGATGCAATGTTTGTTTTGAGAGTGTTGATGGAGAAGTATAGGGAAGGTCAGAGGAGTTGCACTGTGTCTTTGTGGATCTTG
>VUQH01081179.1:0-10754 GCA_015106775.1 Etroplus canarensis | reverse complement strand
TCAGCTCCTCTACAGTCTGGTGCAGTGGGTGAGAGCTGTTGTCCATGATGGATGTGAGTTTGGACAAGATCCTCCTCTCACCCACCACCTCCCCAGACTTTCTGTTAGCAATGTCCCATTTCCAGCAACCATGATTAGCTTTAAACCACATGACCATATGCCAAGCCCATCCTTTCTGGAGCATCATTGGTGGATATGTTGGTTGTTGTGTATTTTTTACTCTAGGCATGTTTTTTACATGTTGGCTGTTTTATGATGACTCTGATAAAGGCCACAGGCTGAAACGTGTTGATCAAACAATACAGTTGTTCTTTATGAGACGAGTGTCCCTCAGGGTGTCCTGTGGAGGGAGTTTTTGGAGTATGGAGTATTGGTAGTAGCCTGTTGCTATGAACTATCCATTCCCTGTATGACTCTAGTCAAAATTTGGTTTTCATTGCAGGTCCCAAGGGTGTTGGACTCTGCCAGGGCTGTCCCTTTTGTTTTGTCTTTGTCTCTTGTCTTTGCTGTTCACAGATGATGTGTTCTGTTGGCTCCATCATGCTATAACCTCCAGCTCCTACTGGGGCAAATTGTTGCCAAGTGTGGAGCAGCTGGGATGAGAAAATTAGCACCTCCACATCTGAGGCCATGCTTCTCCATTAAAAAAGGGCAGCATGGCCGCTCTGGGTGGGGAACAAGTTGCTGCTCAAGTGGAGGAGTTTAAGTATTTGGGGATCTCGTTCATTAGCGAGAGGAGAGTGGCGTGGGACATTAACAGATGGACTGGCGCGACATCTGCAGTGATGTGAAGGCTATGACAAGTCTGTTGTGGTAAAGAAAGATTTGAGATTTAAAGTGACGCTGTCGATTTACTGGTCGAGCTACGTTCCTGTTCTCACCCGTGGTCACGAGCTCTGGGTACTGACCAAAAGAATGAGATCACGGATACAAGCGGCGGAAATGAGCACCTTCCGAAGGGTGTCTGGAGAGGGTGGGGAGCTCAGTCATTTGGAAGGGGCTTAGTGTAGAGCTGCTTCTCCTCCACGCTGAAGGGCAACAGTTGAGGTGGTTCGAGTATCTGATCAGGATGCCCTTCAGGCACCTCCTGGATGAGGTGTTCCTGGCATGTCCTACCAGAAGGAGGCCCCAGGGTGGACTCAGGACGCTGGATCATATCCCTCGACTGACTTGGGAATGCCTCAGTGTTCCCCTGAAAGAACTGGAGGAGGTGGCCGAGGAGAGGGAGGTCTGGACGTCTCTGCTCATACTGCTCCCCCCACCCCCAGATCTGGATAAACAGCAGGAAATGGATGAATGGATGGATTTATTTTACAAGTGTTGTGGAACTTAAAATCAGCTAACTCTTCAAAAAGTTATTTGTGTTGTATTGTTGCTTCTTTCAAGGAAACCAACCATATATTGGATGCAGCAGGACTTGTCCCCTCAGAAAGCATGCTCATCTTTTCTCTCTTCTCTTACCCTCACCACAGCCTGTCATGGCAGATGGCTTCCCTTCCTGAGCCTGGTTCCACTGGAGATTTTTTTTCTTGTTGAAAGGGAATTTTTCTGTCCCCACAGGAGATTGTTGGGGTTTCTCTCTAGGGTGACTGTGTTGTGAAGTGGCAGTATATGAATACAGCAGAACTGAGCTGAAATTAAAGTGAAACTCAGATGTGTCGTTAACATTTCTTAAAGCCAATCTATGATACCCCCACAAACCTCACCAAGCACTTTGGTTTCCTCATCCAAAGCAAACTAATACCAGGTGTTTTTTTTTGAGAAAGCTTCATTAAACACAATGGTGACACCTGGGGCATGAACCCCAGTCTCCTTGGTGAACGTCTTGTATTGAGCCAAAGGTTAGGAGAGATTCTGTTTGATAAAACGGAGCGAAAACCACTGTGAGCCAAAGAGAACCAGACCAAAACTGAAAAAACCCAACACATCCCATGTAATGTTCTGTTAACTGATTAACCTCTCATCATCCAGCACGGTTTAAGGCATGAGAAGATGTTACTGTTCAAATCAAGTCTGACCTTATAATTTCCATTTGGGTATGCTATGCTTGGTTAGGTATTCCATATAAAGGCGTAGATGTGAACCTAACAGGATAAGATTCTCTTTTTGCTTTTTACTTTCTGAACAGGCTGAGCTTGTTAACCTTATTTATAACGTTTTAACACTACAAGATAAAGGCATGCGGCTAATGAATACTGAAACATACTGAATGTACTTATAAGTATGAAAAATGGTAAAGTTTCAATTTTACGTTCACTTTGTCCACTGCTGTTTTGGCTGTTTTTTAAGAGACACATAATCAGCTCATGTCCATTGAAGAGACGATGCAGGGATTGATGAGAGATTAGGTAATTACCGCAAAATTAATCAGTTTTGGAAAAATCTCAAACTTCCTAACAGATAATAAGGCAATGGTATTTCTGGAGTCGGATCTGACCTGAACTGGTCTCCTGGTGGTTAACCTGCTGTCCTTTTTGTTATTCTGCCCATTTATCGCTTCACAGCTTTAATTATCTGTTCTCCAGAAACTGGCCAGAGTCAAGAGATTTGCTTCTTTTATGTTAGTCGTTAAATTGGCTCTAAACTACACTCTTGGTTACATTAAAATGGCCTCTTAAACGCTTTCTGTGAATCCTGCTGATACTCGTTTTCATGTTCCTTCAACTTCATCTTCAACCACCATCATCTTCATCCTGACTTTGTCCTCTTGCGTGACCTCTCCGCTGCTTGTGCCGCCCAGCCATTCCTTTCATTTAACACAAGATTCCCTTTTAAAGCTGACTTTTCCTGCATTATTTCTAAGAGGGAATGCAGGGGGAGGGTATGTGCAGACAACGGGAAATGAGTGAATGAATAGACAATGTCTGTACAAAGCTCTTCATTAACTTTTTGCTGACATGATAGTTCTGAAAGAAACGCTCCTGGTCTAGACAGATTTGCACATACTACCTACCACTCTGTGTTACTACAGTTCTACATACTTTCCTAATCATTAATCATCTGCCTTTAGGGGTGAGGTGAAAACTCATGATATTAGATTTTTCCTGCTTTTATTTGGATGTTAAAATCACAGAGAAATTTAAAGCGCAACAGCTCATTTAGTCCAGTACCTGATTGAGGTCAGTGTGCAGCGGTGATAACTGTGTTGTCATTTAACGTTGTCATTTAAATGTAAAATTACGGTAACACTATGACTGACATGAACTGGGCATGCTCACATTCTGTTCAGTGTGACGGCATCACACAAATAAAAAGCATCCATGCAGAGTCAAAAGCAATATTTGCAATGATACCGGGATTCGTGGTACCAAGCAAAACACTATATGGACAAACGTTTTGGGTCACCTATGCGTTACACCTACAAGAGCTTTCATGGCATCCCATTCAAAATCCAGTGGCTTTAATATGGAGTTGGTCCCCCCTTTGTGTGTATAACAATTACAGGGAAGGCTTTCTGCAAGATTTTAGAGTGTTTCTGTGGGGAAGTTTGCCCCTTCATCTACATGTAGAACTACATTTGTGAGGTCAGATGTCTGCGTTGGACAAGGAGGCCTGGCTTGCAGTCTCCTTTCTAGTTCATCATGGGGTTGAGGTCAGGGCTTTATGAGGGTCAGTTATGGTCGTTTCCACACTAAACTCATGCCTTTATGGTGCTTGCTTTGTGCACTTGGGGACAGTCATGCTGGACCAGAAAAGCGCCTTCCCCAAACTGTTCCCACAAAGTTGGAAGCATAGAATTGTCTAAAATAACTTGGTAAGCTGAAGCATTAAAAGGTTACCATATGAGCTACCATATGGTTACAGTTGGAGTTCAGGTTTAGATGCCAGGATGACACCATCTGTGATGTAGCCTTATCGTCACTGATTGGCTAGGAGAAATCCATGTGGTTCTAAAACCTTACGGAGAAGGGAGGGAGGCCAGTTTTGATGTTCACTGCAGTCTTTCACTGTACTACTGTAGATATGAAGCTGTTGGATGAAAAAGGAAGTTCACACATATTCTGTGTCTTTAAACTAAGAATGTCACAATACCAGAAATGTATTAATACTAGTAAACTTTCACAGTTCTCTATACCAAATTTGATATGGTTTTTAAAAAAATCCCATGTAATTAAGAATAAACTGCTTAATAAAAACTGTTAAACATGAACATGGCTCTTGTGTAAAGAAAAGTATAAAACACAACACAGTACTATGTGCTATTTATGTGCAACAGTTTAGGTGGATGAGTCCCATGACTGGCATCATTTTTCATGGCTTTTGTACAGTGAAGTGTAACATTACTTAAGCCCCTGTCACACCTTGACGATTTAACCAGCAAATGCCGATGTATGAAAAGTGTGGCAAATACGCTGGCATACTGTAATAAATTATTGGTAAGTTTTGTATAAGTTAAGAGCACGCTGGAGCACACTGGTAAAGCCCCTGTCATGCCTTAACGATTTAACAAGCATATGCCGGCGTAGGAAAAAATCTGTAAATACACTGGTCTGCGTTGATTAAGTTCTAGGCAAGTTTTATATAAGTTAAGAGCACGTGGAAGTACGCCGGTATACATCGTAGTACGTGAGGACGCTGAAAAATTTTGAACATGCACAAAATAGCTGACGTTTGCCAGCATGTGGCTCATATGTCTCACATATGAGGACCATATGTTTCAGGTACTTTATGCATATGTCAAAATACATGGAGATAATGTCTAGCGTACCCAAAACATATTGATAACCTATGACTAACATGTTTTTAACATATGTGTATCATATATCAAACTTATCTCCAACAGATATTGACGTTTGTAGACGTATTTGACGTGTTCCAGTCGTACTGAAGGTGTTTCTAACACACAGCTGCCGTATAATGGCATAAGTGCTGCGTTTAAGGGAAGTGGTGGGCTTCAGTTTGTGAATACGCTAGCATTCGTTGGTATTACGTTCTATATATGTTAGCAATCCGTTATGAATACGTCCATATAACATCATTGTTCTGCATAAGACAGCGTTTTAGAGGAACTTAGATGCATCAGCATAAGCTTGTTAAATCGTCGTGGTGTGTCAGGGCCCTATTTTCATAGTACGGCGAGGTCACTGAAAAATTTTGCACATGCACAACAGATCAAATGTCAACAACGGACCAAACAAGCATGGCAGACAGCGTTGATGGAGCTAGTCAGTGGAAAGAAAGTGAAGTTTTATTCACACGCTGACATGTGTAGCATCATATTCTGTAAACACAGCGTGCTGCGTGTGTTACGTCCTCTTCTGTGCATGTGAGTCTGATGGTGAGGCATTTAAATTATAATGTGAACGACCACACAAAAAAATTGGATCTCAGCGAGAAATGGGAATTGCCTGCAGTGGGAACGTCATGTTGGAGTCGTTTCTTCAACACCACTGAAGTTACAAACATGGTTTCCTACCAGGTTTTAGCAGGTGTCTTTGGCTGGATACCACTGGACTCCTTCATATAGCATGTTGACTAAGGGACTCTGAATTAATGGGGTCCCATATGATTAATATTCTGCCACTTTGCCAGTCAGATGGTTCAACTGTTACCACAGCCACAGACCATGAAGAGATAAGTGATAGTCACCCACATGCCAGCATTTTAGCCTCTATTGTGTGAAATTCCCTTTGTGTGATGGAAACCTAATTGTAATTCAGTGTCACCAGGAGGTGGATAATATGAATTTAAGATAATATGGAAATGTGGGAGCGCTTTGTGGAGATATTACACACTGTTATGATTATTCAGTCACGTGATGAAGTGCTGTTGGTTTTGTTTCATATTTAATGTCGAGTGTTGCTAATATGTCAACACTAGTGTTTTATTACCTTTGCCTAGGTGTCAGTTTCCACTTATAGTTTCACATTTATAAGCAAAAATCAAAATTTTCAGATGCATAGATGGGATATACACACACACATATACACACACACACATATACACACACACACACACACACACACACACACACACACACACACACACACACACACTTATACACCCACTCTCAGCTCTACAGCCTGTTGGTCTGTTAGATCTAATTTCCATGCGTGGGAACAAAGCATCATCATATCACATATCACAGTGTGGACTCTTACGTAACAACACACACATATGCAGATGCGTTATGTTTATGCATAGACATAATGGGACATGTAATTTCAGTCATTGCAGCTTCTCTCGCCTCAGAAGCTTTGAGGAGCTCTCATTTGAAGACTGATTTTCAAAAATGCTGTCATTTACGTGTGATTTCTTCATATTGTCACCAGCTGCATCCACAGCACGATTCTCCTCTGATGGCTGAGCTGACCGGCTGCAAATGCCGCCTCTACTCCAGCGAGGCCTCACAAAGGTCACATTTTGCAGTGTTTCATTTCATTTCCATTTAGAATTGCAGAAAAATGGATCAACGTGAGGTGCAAAACTATGATTAAAGGCTTTGAGGGTGTGTGTGTGTGTCTGTTCCTCATTTGAATCTGCAGTGCTCTTTACAGAAGCCTTTGAAGCCAGGGAAATAATGCAGTGTAATCATGTTGAGTAGCTGAGCAGCAGTCAGACTGGTCTGTGTTTAGAACGAGTAGCGCTGAATGAGAGATTGTCCTTTCAGAGAAAACCATATCAGGGGATAACAATTCATGGAGGGCTAATGGTGATATAACTGAGCAAAAACTAAAACTATTAATAACTGCATCATCAACAAATTTAAAAAGGAGAACTAAAACCACCACTCACTGCCAAACGAACATTTTTTTCCATCCTTTTTTATTTTAAAACATTAGCTAATTTCCTTTAACAACTTAATTTTGCATGTGCGTGTCCACCTCTTTGGACCTCACATTGGCATAAAGAATCAAATTTATCCTATTTACCTTTTATACAGAGCCCATGTGACCCATTTATGAAATTTAAAGATGATATCATGAGTGGCAAACCATCCTACATATGATTTATGGACTTGCAAAAAAAACCCTTTGGGAATTTTGTGTGGGTCGCTTCAGGAGTCCTGGATGCTCAGAGAGCTTGGCAGTGATGGCAGTAGGTCAGGCTTGTCCTGGGGTTGGCCTGTACTGTGACACCAGTCCAGGATATCATTCTGATATCTGCCTTCGCTTGACCTAATGTTGGTGATCAGGATAAATGATCACACTCAGTCCACTCAATAAGTCTGTAGAGAAAGAGTAATGTAGTTGTTGACACATTTGCCTTACAAGTGAAAGGTCCCTGGTTCGTTTCCCTCTCACCATGGAGGGCTGTGTCAGGGAGGGCATCCGGTGTAAAACCTCTTCCAAATTACCGATGCGGATTAATTAGCTGTGGCGACTCCTTGGGGAGAATACAAGGGAGCAACCCAGCTGCTTCACATAAAACAGAGAGCAACTAAAGAACATACATGAAAACAAAATACAAATGTAGATTTAGTCTAAGTGCAATTTGATTTAGACGACAGATTAATAAAGCACAAGTAGGTGCCCTTTTTGGCCTATTGAGGCTTTTATAACAATCAAATTCTTGTTAAATTGTTTATAACCTACAGGAATGAAACAAAATTGATGAATAAAGGTGCGTCTAAAAATCTGTGTTTAGTACTGATGATCAAAGACTTTTGAAGCTGTTAAGAAAGTGTTAGACCCTGCTACTATCCACACACAGAGGTCTACGTCTTGTCCAAGGGATCTGCCAGGATTGGTGATGCTAATTTCTGGAGATCTTATTGGTCAGTAGGCAGTAATTTCATATCTGTTGATCTCTAATGTGGGACATGACCTGCTCTGTCTGTGATATGCCCCGGTAAGAAGTGAACCACCTTCGTAGTGCTGAGTGAACCCTGAAGTTATCCGGATTAGCCCTTTGTCACATCTTACGTTTTACTGTTCCAGATGCAGCCAAGCGATGGATGGTGTCTGGTTCTGCGGTCTCAGGATTGCATCTTTTCTTCTTCCTCATGCTTGTTATCCTGTTGCTTTCGTTTATAGCGACCTCCGCTTTGCATGGGAGCGATTTGGGCTGCATTGGCAACTGGTACGTCTTCATCTGAGGCCAACTTGACCAGAAAACAGTGGCTTGCATGCTCTGGATAGGGTCTGGTTCTTGAGTGGAGAAAGAATGCAGCAGGGTGACTGGATTTACAGTGATGCAGACTATTCTTTTGTGTTAAAAATCACTGGTCAGTCTAGATAACTACTTTGAACTATGGTCAAGAGCTGTGGGTAGAGACACAGGGAAGAAGAAGAGATAAATGAAAATGAACTCTCTCCAAAGGGGGTCAGGACTCAGAGAGAGCTGCTCTCTAAAGGATCCAGTTAAGGTAGTTTGGACATTCATCTAGGATGCCTCCTGCGTGAGGTATTTTGGGCACGTCCGACAGAGAGGGGACCCCGAGGGCAGAACCAGGCTGGAGAGATAATGTCTCCCAGCTGGACTGGGAAGTTCTCAAGTGTCCCTCTGGAAGATGGGGAGAGATCTCAGCAGTTCTGCTCGGACTGTTGCCTTGGTGAGTCTTGGCTATATAAGCAGAAGGGAGTTAGATTATTCGAAGAAGGCTACATTTCTAACAGCTGCCACGTCTTTGCATTTCTGTAAAGCACTTGCGTGAATATTTGTTTGCGAATCTAGCATCTTCCCTACTCTATAATACACAGTTGCTTCTGGTAAACCTGAATTTCAGCATATATGAAGCAATTATGAAAACAACCATGAGTACATTGTGGCTTTATCATTCTGCTTCCCCTCCAAACCTCAAACCTTATTTCTCAAACATTGAAAGCAGCTCATGAACTCTCTGCCAACATTACTTTATGCCTCACTGTTAAACAGAAGGGCAAACAGTGAGGGTGCACAGCGGAGTCCATATAACCCAGATCAGCCTCGGTGTGTTTAAAGATCCCCACCCCACACACTCTTGGCCGAGTCCCACTCTGTTTCTAGCCCTCGGCGTGTATTTTCGGGGAGTAAATCGGGCAGAGAACATGTAGTCTCAGCACGTTTTCCCATCTCCTTGCTGTCTGCTTTATAGACCTGCAGACTGATAAAACACAGAGGGAGGGAGAGGGAGAGGGAGACTCTGACTCCATGGGAATTATCGCGCTGCTATAACGGCCTCCGCTCTTAGGGTTTCTGGATGTTGGATGATAAGCTTCCCTGTTGGCGTTCCAGCTCAGCCCACAGGTGTTGGATGAGGTTCAGGGCCAGGGGTCTGGGAAGTCAAGTCACGGGCCTCCATACCAAACTGGGAAGAGCACTTCTTTATGGATCTGGCTTTGCTATGTTCAGACAGGGGAGTTTCTTTGCCAGAGCCACAAGAGGAAAGCCTCAAATCGCCCTAAGACCGTCTTTCTGAAACTAACAGGTGTAGAACAAATGAGGAAAATATGTCTTGGACATCTGCTTTTTTAACAGGATAAGATGTTTACTTCTGTCCTGCTTTATAATAACAAATGTCCCATTTGCTATTGACCAAAGTGCTGTAAAAATCATCAGCCAGTTTCCCAGACACACATACAAAGTCTAGTCCCAGGCTTAAAGGAAAATTCAGAGAAGACACTACTGGAAGGCATTTCAGTCTAAGACGAGGCTTAACTCATGTCGGGGAAACTGAGCTCACAAGACGGGTAACGATGTGTGTGTATGCAGGATAGAAAACAAGATAAAAAATGTAGTATAATGTTTGTATTTGGCGTTTTTAGAAAAGGATCCCTTTTTACGTCAACAAAAGCAATGATAAAAAAATAATTAAATTAAGTGAGTAAAAAGGGCGAAGAGAGAAGAAAAAAACTTAGTAGTATTTATGACATATTTTGTTTAGGGGGGGCATTTGATTTTGCAATTTTATTTGATGGAGGTGGGGGGGGTGCGGTGTGGATCAGTTCCTGTAATTTACCTGGGCTTACTGGTAATACAGTCATGCCAAAAAGATAGTTTTCACTGTGAGTCCACCCTCACTGCTACCACAGGAGGTCAGAGAGTCGGTGTCAGCCAGGAGCTGCTGATCAAATGCACTTGATCATCTGATCATCAGTCAGTGGCAGTGGCAGTTTGCTGCTCTGGAGCATTCAGGTGTGTGTTCACACTATGCTACAATCTTCTCAGGAGTGGACGTCCCAGCAGACTCACCCCAAGGTCAGACGGTGCAATGCTCAGAGAAACTGTAAAAACCCGAGAGCTACATCTCAGACTCTACAGCAGTGGTTGTCAAGCTGTGGGGTTCAGGCAACCAGGTGAACAATATGAACTGAAACTAAGGTGAACAGATAGGATCTTTTGTGTGTGTCTTTGTGGATCTAGAGAAAACATATGATAGGGTGCCAAGACAGGAACTGTGGAATTGTATGAGAAAGTCAGGAGTGGCAGAGAAGTATGTGAAGGTGGTGCAGGACATGTATGAGGACAATGAGACAGTGGTGAGGTGTGCAGTAGGAGTGACAGATGGATTAAAGGTGGGGGTGGGATTACATCAGGAATCAGCTCTGAGCTCCTTCTTGTTTGCAGTAGTGATGGACAGATTGACGGATGAGGTCAGAAAGGAGTCTCTGTGGACTATGATGTTTGCAGATGACATTGTGATCTGTAGTCAGAGTAGGGAGGAGGTGGAGGTATGCACTGGAGAGAAGAGGAATGAAAGTCAGTTGAAACAAGACGGAGTACATGTGTGTGAATGAGAGGGAGGCAGGTGGAACGGTGAAGATGCAAGGAGTAGAGGTGGCAAAGGTGGATGAGTTTAAATACTTGGGATCCACCATCCAAAGCAATGGACA
>VUQH01081178.1:0-14721 GCA_015106775.1 Etroplus canarensis | reverse complement strand
TATGCTCCCTTCCAGATGACATCTATTTCAGGGAAGGCCTTGTGTATTTCAGCAGGACAATGCAAAACCACATACTGCAGCTATTACAACAGCAAGGCGTCGTCAGAGAAGAGTCTGGGTGCTGAACTGGCCTGGCTGCAGTCCAGATCTTTCACCTATAGAGAACATTTGGTGCATCATTAAACGAAAAATACGTCGAAGACGACCACGAACTCTTCAGCAGCTGGAAACCTATATCAGGCAAGAATGGGACCGAATTCCAACACCAAAACTCCAGAAACACATAACCTCGATGCCTGACGTCTTCAAACTGTTTTGAAAAGAAGAGGAGATGCTACACCATGGTAAACATGCCCCTGTCCCAACTATTTTGAGACCTGTAGCAAGCATCAAATTTGGAATGAACTCCTTTTGTGCATAAAATTGTACTATTTCTCAGTTTAAACATTTGTTATGGTATTTATATTCTGTTGTGATGAAGAAGAAGAAGAAGAAGAAGAAGAAGAAGAAGATTCTGTTGTGAATAAAATATTGGCTCATGTGATTTGAAAGTCTTTTAGTTTTCATTTTGTTCAAATTTAAAGAACGTCCCAACTTTTCTGGAATTTGGGTTGTAGATGGCAATGATTAAGTCAGATATGGACTGTCTCAGGCTTTATGCTGTCTATGGAATAAGGCGCTGGAGCAATGACTGGTTATCAATCTGTGCTAATCTTGCTGTGGATCGTCGTTCATGGACGGCAATGATACAAGACATCAGTCGAGCCGATTCATCCTTCTGAAGAAGTCTCCGTAAAAAAAGAAAAAGATAAATAAATAAATCATAAACCAGATGTCCTCTTTAATGCTACATGGACCAAAGTATCAAGCCACACCTTTCAGTCCCTAATTCAAGTGTTTCATTCAGTTCCATTACCACAGGTGTATAAAATCAAGCACTTATCCATGCAGTCTGCCTTTACGATTATTTGTGAAAGAATCGGTCGTTCTAAAGAACTCACTGAATTTAAGTGTGGTAAAGTAGTAGGCAGCAATTAGTCAATTAATTAAATTCCTTCCCCCTAGATATTCCAAGATCTTATTCAAAAAGTATTGCTGCAAAATGTTTAGGAAACACTGTAACTCAACCACAGAGTGGTAGGTGACAGAGTTACAGAGCAGGGTTGCCAGATGCTGAGGTAAATAGTTCATAAACGTTGCCAACACTCTGCTGTCTCAATAACTTCAGAATTCCAAACCTCATCTGGCATTAACATCAGCACACTAACTGTGCACCAGGAGCTTCATGGCATGACAAAGCAGTTGCATGCAAGCCTTACATCACAAAGCACAATGCCAAGCATTGGATGAAGTGGACCACCACCACTGGACTCCATGAAAATGTGTTCTGTAGAATGACAAATCATGCTTCTCCAGCCGACACTCAGATGGACAAGTCTGGGTTTGATGTACGTTACCTGCTTGACTGCATTGTGCCAACTGAAAAATTTGGTGGAGGAGGTATAATGTTATTGGGGTTGTTTAATCTGGAGCTGGCCTGAGCCTCTGAGTTCCAGTGAAAGGAATTATTTAATGTTTCAGCTTACCAAGACATTTTGGACAATTCTGTGCTTCAAACTTTGTGGGAACAGTTTGGGGAAGGTCCTTTTCTGTCTGAGCATGACTGTGCCCCAGGGCACTAAGCAAGCTCCATAAAGGCATGGTTAGATGAGTTTGGTGTGGAAGGACTTGATTGGCTTGCTCAGAGCTCTAATCTCAACCCCATCAAAAACCTCTCGGACGAACATCAGCGATTGTGAGCCAGGCCCTCTCATCCAACATTACTGTCTAATATTACAAATGCTCTTCTGGATAAATGGGCAACAATTCCCACAGATATACCCCCAAAATCTTGTAGAAATCCTTCCCTAAGGAGTGGAATCTGTGAATGTGTAGGTGGCCCAATATTTTTATCCATGTAGTGTATGAAAATTTGCAGTTTCAGCGTGACTTGTGTTTTGAAGTCTAATCTAATTAGTAAGTCAAAGCTAAGCTAGTAAAATGGGAATAAAACCAATCCACATGTATTTTGATTTCTTAAGTTATTAGCTGTAAAATCTTATTGCTAACCATGATTATGCTATGAACTAAAAAGAGTAAACAAAACAGTAAAATTCTGGGTTGAAAAAAAACCCAAAACAATAAGCTAAAAGACCCTATACATACCAACAAAGCTGAGAGCTATTACTATGTAATTATAACAAAATATCTATTTTACCTACAAATACTCAATTTGGCCCATTGTAAAAAGTATTAAAAATATTGCCGTTTGTTAATCTGTAGAAGTTACGCACAGGTATGCCTTACTGGATAAAGCTTTTGAATAGGTTCACTCTCAAAAGCAGTTATCATGAGGTCTAAATGGATACACAGACCTAGATGGCATTACTGAGTAGAACACTCATGCACTCCATTCTCTGGTCACAGTAGAATAAGGATGACAAATATAGTACCATTTAGACATCTCTTATGGATTTTACTACACAGTTCTTTTACTGTATTCACCTTTTTCACCTGTATACCAGCTTATATTGTATAATAAGTACACCATATCGGTACACTATTAGCTCATAAACTAATAATATAACAAAAACAGTTATATTTAATAATAACTTTCAGAGAATAAATAAAGGATAGCATTACTGAGCATGAAAACATACTATGGCTGTGTTTAGACTGTTTGCTCTGCTTACCTATAGAATCTGTATATTAAAACTGTGAAATAAGCCTCTACACATTAAGTTGCAAGGGTAAATTTCAGGTTTTCATAGCTGCGGTGACACTGTTATTACAGCTTAATAATCTGCATATTGATGAAAAAATGGAAGAGAGTTTTTTTCTTGCCAAGTCTTATTGTATTACAGAGCTGGTAGATGCAAATCTTATCTTAGAGGCCATTGGTTTTCCTCTGTTAATGAGAATGAAAACAATGATCATGTAATGTTAATGCAGCTAAAGTGACTCCCTCTGTGCCATTATTAAAACATTTCAATTATTAAGTGTCTAATGATCACTGTAAATTTACTTAGCCTCTTGTGAATGTGACAGGGACTACCCCATTGTTTCACTGGAAAGGTCCCAAAAGCAATTTACTTCCTAGGATGTCTCCTAAAGGTCTGTTCATGCCCCGACTGTCAAAATTCAACATTTGACTCAAACTGACCTGATATGATACGTATTGACAAAGTGGGCACATGTCATTAATCCTTCAGTAAATAAAAAAAAAATTAAGCATTTGGAATCATGTGTTATCTATTAGATTATATTAGACTGATTTACTTTCTCACTGGTGTCAGTACAAATAATTTAGTTTCTTCACTGAACAGGCCTGTTCAGGGGAGAGCTGTAAATTGAAGCGTACGCATTATTTCTTCTTTTACATGGCTGGTTGAGCCAGAAGGGTTTTAGATTAGAGGCAGAGCACTTCCACTTGAGACATTAATACAAAGGCAGCTGTAAGAGATAGAGGCCAGGCCAGGGTTTGGCACCCATATTCAACAGGATTCCTTTGTGTGTGTCAGGAGCCAAGCAGATCATTATTTATTTACTTGTTCCATGGTATGTGATAGGCATTGTTGTTTTTGTAAACTAAATTGATGTGATGTGTCTCATAATATCTAGCAGGCAGCAGATCCAGGTTATCAACTTACATGTCAACTGTTTAAAACACAAACAAACACTCATACACACACACACACACACACACACACGCACACACACACTCAACATGGCTAGATGCTGAACATTTTTCCCTTCTTTCTTTAAAAGAGGAATGTTTAATGCTGGTACACCTGACATGTTTTTCTAACACAATTTTCAAATACAATGATGAGCTCAAATCATATTAGGATTTTTCTTTTGGACTGACTTTTTTTTGGAGCCATTAGACTTTCCTTCATTTTAACACATTTTGTATGACAAACAAACAGGAATCTATACAGTCCTGTGAAAACTAAGTACATCCTTACTGCTTCCATAGGAATTAAGCAGCAGCTAGGTACTGGTAATCACAAGCACTTATTTTACTGATCCTCACTCAGTATGAACACCTCTGTAAAAGCAGAAGTTTTGGCAGTTTGCTGATCTGGAGCATTCAGGTGTGTCTTAACACAATGCCACAATCCTCCCATGAGTGGATATCCCAGAGAAAAATCTGGGAGCTACACCTCAGACTCTACAAGTCTATAAGCAAGTTAACTGTTAAAGTTCATGATACTACAATCACAAAAAAACTGAACTGGTATTGGCTTGTTTGGAAGGGCAGCCAGGAGAAAGACTATTCTCGCTCAAAAGAATATGGCAGTATGGCTAAGGTTTGCAAAGCTGCACCTGAACAAACCACAAGACTTCTGGAACAATGTTTTTCAGACAGACCAAAGTGAAAAAGTTTATAATGCTTTGGTGAAAACCAAACACAGAATTTCAGCACAAGCACCTCATACCAACTGTTGAGCACAGTGGTGGAGGGGTGATGATTTGGGCTTGTATTGCAGCCACAAGACCTGGGTACCTTGTAGCCATAGAGTCGACCATTAACTACTCTGTATACCAAAATATCTTAGAGTCAGATATGAGGCCATCTGTCTGACAGCTAAAGCTTGGTCAAAATTGAATCATGCAATAGGACAATGAACCCAAGCACCAAAGCAATCATACAACAGAATAGCTGAGAAAAAAAATCAAGCAGGTGCAAAGACCCAGTCCAAGTCAAGACCTCAAACCAACTTAAATGCTGTGGTGGGACTTTAAGAAAGCGGTTCATAAATGACACCCCGCAAACCTCAATGAACAGAACCAACATGGCAGAGTGGGCCAAAATTTCTCCACAATTATGTGAGATGCAACATATCAGTGATTAATTTGTGATTCAGTAAAGCTTTTTTGCACAAAAAACTGTTCTTATTTAAGAACCGGAGATAATGGAGACATACAGTACCATTGACAAGATACTTCCTACAGTTTGCGTCCAATTCCTGTTGAACTCACATGGTTTATATCATGTATATTATGCAAAAAATAAATGCAAAAGCAAAAATTAAATAAAACTGAAATATAGATAGGCTTCCAAACAATGATTGTTTCATCTCAAAATGATGAAGTTATTTCACAAATTTATAAATTTCACATTTTGAATAAACCTTCATCAACACTTATTTGATTATTATTCTATAGCAATAAACAGCCTTATTATTGCAAACGCACATTGTATGCTCTCCAAAAAGAGCAACAGATTCCTTACTAGTTAATACTGATCATAGTCTTGCGTCCCACAACAAGGTTTGTAACAGTTCCCTTTGTCCCCCATAGATACTGTGTCATTTACAAATGAATTTAAAAAAGGCTATTAATTATAACTCTCAACACCAGTTTTGCAAATTAAGTACTTAACCCTGAAAATTTGTGTTGATGGGCTTAATTGCAGTCATAATCATTATTAACAATTAAAACAATCTCTAGATACTTGTAAACATTTGACAAGCAACAAAATGGTACAGCAGTTTATCTTCTGAATTAATGATACAGGAGGGTAATTAGGGGGGCTGATTCCTCTCATGACACACTTAAAGTGGCTTCATCAATTAGTGGCTGTTGTGACAAGTCTAATGTTAATAACTTTAAATAATTTAGATTTTTCAAAATCATATGCAAATAAGGAGATGATGCTAATGAAACAATGTGATACAGTGTGCACAAGAGTGTGCAGCAAGGAGCCTGTGGGAAGAAAACATCTTGGATCAGAATAATCATACGGTTCAACAATGTTTTTCCTTGGCTAAAATTCTTTTGTATAGCTTTAAAACATTTAACAACATAAATTAACAAGAGTCAGTGATCTAAGAGCAGTTAAGGAAATACTAACTTTTATTTTTGCTATTTTCATTCAACTGACAACACCTGCATTTGGCAATGACTTCTTCCATATCAAGTTTACAAAAGTGTCTGTAAACATTAAAGTGCAAAGAATTTGCTCGCCACTTATGGCACATATCTTTTAAAGGTTCATGCTACAAGCACTCCGGTCTAGTTTCATGTGAAGAATCCAGTCAGTTACCTTTTCATTTTAACCACACACTAATATTTTTTAAAAACAAAACTTCAATATAATAAATTTTGATGATGGTCCATGGTTTTTAAATCAAACATATAGGCGACAAAAAGGCAAAGGTAAAAAATTGGCTTTTTCAATAGTTTAGCCGGTCTTACAGTATTTACCCTGTGGCTGTTTAAACAAAGAACAGCATAATTCATGTTTAGAGTTGAAAATACAAATGGAAAGAAACAAAACGACAACAAAAAGCAATAGAAAACACTCCTTTTACTGCTTGAAATTCTCAAGAACAGTGTCTGAGATGGCAACACTGTTCAGCATTTATGTTTTGTTCAGTATAGGCTTGAAAGGCCCTTTGCTGGTTTTAATTCATGTAAAGTTCAGTGCATTTAGGACCTATTCAGAGTGAGAATTCCTGATGAAGAATGTGTCCAAGAACACATTAGACTTCCCCTTAATAGGGTGTTATTGTCTTTGTTGTGCTATATCTGGGTATTTCTGATTTTTAAAAATCTATTAAGGATGAACAGGGAACGTTAGATGGGATGGCAAAGGGCCCAAGAATTATTATCATTTCTACTATTGACAGCTGAACACACCAAATGAAGGAGCATTGCTGTTAGCTGGAAGCTAAGGCTCAAGCTTGCTCAGAATTGGCTAAATCTTGATTTAAACAGTAACAGATAAAGCCAGTTTGAAATCTTATGTGGTCCCTCTCATGAGGTTTGATCTGTCACAAATGTTCAGATATATGCCAAATTGGAAGGCGGTAAAAAAGAGAAAGAGAGAGAGAGAGAGAGTGAGAGACAGAGAGAGAGAGAGAATAAAATGTTCTTTTTCTGTGTAAATGAAACTTGCTTATGCATCAGGCATGTGCCCTAGAGGTGAGTCAGCTGGTCCTAGTAGCCGATATTTCTCCTCCAGTGACGGCTCAGTGGTGCTGCCCTGTAGGTGGATCAGTGGCTTGGTCTGCAACCGCACACAACCACTTCCCCGGCCTCGTCTCTCCTCTTGGTTCCTGCGATTGAAAATGTTTATTCTGTTGTCCAGTTCAGGGCTGGCATTTTCTGAGCCAGTAGGGCTGGGAAGCTTAAGGTTGACAGGGTCTACTGCTAGGCCCTTCTGAGCAAGGCAGGAGTCCTCAGAGAGGGAGGAGAGTAGCTCCTGTACCACCATGCTGGGGTCCCTGCAGGGGTCCTGGCCTGAGAAGGGAGGGGGGCAGCAGCGATGAGAACTGTAGCTCAGACTGAGGTCCTGAGCTGTGCTGCTGCTGCAGTCTGTCATTGATGAACCTGGAGTGTGGCTACTTAGGCTGTGGGGGCGAGCAGTAAGGCTGCCACTGGACCGTGATATGCTGGTGGAGGCATCACTTACAGCGCTGCCCACTCGCTCCATAGCAAGCATAGGATTTGACTGGATAGGGTTTGTACTGGTGGGTAGGTGAACATCAATGGCTGCTGTGGTGATGACCCGTGCACCTAAGCCAGAAGTTCCAGCATCTTGATAGACATATACATTTAGAAAAAGTATATAGAGATAAAGCTATACATAGATATAAACATTACTTTATTTTTTGTTATTGTCACTTACCACTGCTTGCTTCACTGTAATATTGGCTGATGTAGTTGTTCATGTCATCATGTACAGCCGGATCTGAGTTCAAAAATAAAAATATGAACAAAGCAATAATCATTACTTTTATTTCAGCTCATTTCCGATTAAAATACTTGAATATTTTTTAATGTCCAGGCTCCATTTTACTTCCCAAATCACCACTGATCTCCATACTTTTTAACCTTCCTGTACTTGTATCATTTCTGTTGATCATTAGGAAACCATCATCCTCTAAAGGACCTAACAATTTCAAGTATAGGTGGTAAAACAATATTAAGGACTCCAAAAGTAATGATATTATTATATGTATAGCAAAATAACAAAGCTCCAACAATTTTTCTTCTTGTCCAAGTACAAGTCAAATTACAAAACAACATAACTATATAATTAACATTCCCAATCCCAACAACAACAAAATGACATTACTATTGTTCACAACACCATCTGTTAAGCCATAGTTCTTCTGTCTCCTTTTATTCTTTACCTTCGCTCCAGGACATATGAGTAGAGGCTGATTTAGACTGATGTGTGTGTTTGCCAACAGCTGTGAACTATGTGTGGGTCAGATTGGTGAAAGATTGGCTAGAACTAGTAAGGTACAGATGAAATATGAGAAGCAGTACCAGTGGGTGCAGTGAGCTGTTTGGTTTTCAAGACCTGGTTTTTCATACTTTATGATTTCTATCTTTTCTGAGGTAGGATGACCAGCAACAGCAACAAGCCTACACTACAGGTCTTTCCACATATTTATAGCTACATATATCACAACTACAATGTGTGCCAAGTGTGTCTGCAAATCTCTGCCTGGAAAAAACCAACTGGTACAATGTTAAGGCCTGAACACATCCACACAACATAAGGGAACTTATGCATTGATCTATTTGCTAAAAGACCTAATAACGTCTGGGTTTTTTTCTTGCTTGTCCTACAATGCTTTGTATGCTCTCCTATCTAGCTGCCATGATAAATGAAAGTGCAAAATCTTCCTGTTGTCAGCGTTATTTCTTCTTTAGCATTTTCACTACTATGTATAGAAAGTGTAATTGGCTTACATTACATTATCAAATTAGGATTAAATAAATTGTAAGAGGCTCAAACAAATACTCTGGGTGGCAGGGACTGGATTGAATTTCACACCTTTTCGTTCATGCTATGGTCCATGTCAATGTTCACAATGCAAACTAGTCCAAATGGAAACTATCTCTTATGTTTACAACAGAATATTGACAGAAACGACTTCTGCCCCAGGCCACAGGTGCTTTACAGACAAGTGGTCTGGATCATGTACTGCTACACTGGTGCATTAGCTGAACCTTAGTGTACTAGGAATAAACTGGGACAGGGACAGGGTGGGGTTGGTTTCAGGGATTAGATAAACGGGGGAGAGCGAGAGTCTAGGAGCTCTTTGTTCAGGCTCTGAGCCCTGCAGTCTAGCAGGCCTCAGAGTGCATGGTGAATGGCTGTGATCTGCTTTGCTCTTCTGCTCGCTTGATTGGTCTTGAGCTCACTGTCCATTGGCTGAGTGCGAACCCAGAGTACCCTGAGTGCTAGCCTTTGTCCCGCGGGACATGCTGCAGACTCTGATGGGTAATTTCATTTATTTTTCAGTCTAAAATATTAATCCCTGAGCCACCCCTGGAGAGGAAGCATTGCACTCACTAAAACAAGGCTGAGACAATCACTCCACAATTAATAACACATGAGTCTTAAGAGTAAAGAATGGGCCGTCCAGCATACATAAAAGACTCTTCTCTTCTTTCTGTGACAGTGAAGTTACCAAGGTATCTGTCTGTGGAAAAGGAGAGGTGACATGCTGACGTCTTCTTAGTTCAGTATAATTTTAATAAGTGACGCAGCAAAGATCAGGCGAAGTGGTTGGGGCATATCCTGGGAAATTGAAATATTATGGAAACTAATGGCAGTGTATAAAATAAAAGGGTTATTCAAACTTTAGACTTAGAAGAAATAACTTCTTGGTTTTTTGTACATAAAAGACCATGGTTCTGAAGGGTTAGCAAATGTAAGCCATCCTTATAGACTTCTTAGTCATACTAGTTAAAAGAGTCAGTCTGTCATTTTGTCTTAACAGCAGTAGATGTGTTGTGCATTTTGAGGCACAAAATGCTGTAGAAGACATTAGTGGTCTCCGTTTAATGGAACTCAATAAGTGTGGTCATTCCACAAGTTTTCATTTGCTTTTATATCACAGTTTCGAGACTTACTTATCTAATATCAGACTTCTTATTTTCTTGTTTTTTCAGTTGTCAGTCCCAGTTTTGTTATGGTTAGATAACAAAACTACTTTTAATTTAAACTACTATAATTTGAGTTATCAGCAGCACAGTGTTTCACACCATTAGAAATGATCAACATCAAGAAAGTTTGTCTTTGAACCCAAAATCATTCAGCTGCTTCCTCGTTTTTTCCCCCAAGCGGGCACCACAGTAGATTAATTTACACGAGATGCCCTTCCTGACACATCCTCCATGGTGAGAGGGGCTTGTGTCCCCACCTCAAATCAGACCATGGACATTTCACTTGTAAGGTGAATGTGTAAATCAAACTCAAAATCATTAGTTTTCATTTGTTTTTTAGCAACATCATGTAGTTTTGGTGCCTAAACACAAACAAGTATTTTTGTTGCCTTAATGCTGAAAGGCTGAAAAACCATAAGTTATAACAGTACCATGCTCAAATTCATTGGGGTCTTTGCAACAACTCATTCTTTCACAAATGTTTGCAGACTGCATGGTTGCTCGAATTTATATACCTAAAATGCCTATGAAAAGTATTCACTCCCTTTGACGTTATTCACCCTGACATTACTTTAATAAATGAAATCATGGTCAGACTTTTTGACAATAATTTGCAAAAAAAAAGCTTCTTTTGTGTAAAAATGAAAACAGAGTTTTACAAACTAATGTCAATTAATTAATTATATAATTAATTATATATATATATATATATATATATATATATATACATAATATTTTAGTATTTAGTAGATGCACCTTTGGCTGCAATCACAGCACTGAGTCTGTATGGATATGTCTCAGTGAAGCTGGCACATCAAGACACTGCAAATTTTCTCCATTCTTCCTTGCAAAACAGCTCAAGCTCTATCAGGTTGCCCAGGGATTGAGCATGAACAGCTCTTTATAAGTCCAGCCCCAAATTTTCGATTGGATTGAGATCTGGGCTTTGACTCGTCCAATGCAGAACATTCACCTTGTTGTCTTTGAACCATTTCTGTGTAGCTTTTTCTGTATGCTTAGGGTCATTGTCTTGCTGGAAAATATATCTTCTCCCAAACTGTAGTTCTCTTGCAGACTGAGTCAGCTTATCCTCCAGGATTTGGTGATATTTTTCTGCTTTCATGTTCCCCTCTACCATTACAAGCCTTCCAGGGCCTGCTGCTGAGAAGCATCCCCAGCGCATGATGCTGCCACCACCATGCTTCATGGTGGAGATGGTGTGTTTGTGATGATGTGCATAGCATATAGTCTGCTCAATTTCTGTCTCATCAGACCAAAGAACTTTCTTTCAATTGACCTTGGAGTCTCTCACGTGCCTTTGGGCAAATTCCAGGTGAGATTTCATAAAAGCTTTTTTAAACTGTGGCTTTGTCTTTGCCACTTCTCCATGAGCTCTGACTGCTGAAGAACAAGTTTAGACAAGTGCCATTCTCCTTCCATTTCTTAATGATGGATTTGACTGAACTCTGTGGGATGCCCAGTATGTTGGAAATCTTTTTGTACTATCTCCTGACTTATACTTTTCAGTGATCTTTTCTCTGAGATTCTTGATGTTCTTCTGTCCTCATGCTGCAATTGTAGCAGGGATACTGATGAACCAGAGACTGGACCTCACAGACACAGGTGTTTTTATACTACAGTCAGCTGACACACATCAACTACACTCAGGTGATCTCCATTTCACTAATTGTGACACTGCTGGAACTAGCTGGACCTCTGTTGAATTAGGTTAGTCAGTTTAAAAAGGGGGAATATTCATGCAAACATTTAGTTTACTTTTTACATTTTTATTTACTTAACATTAGTTGGTTAAACTCTGTTTTCACTTTGACATGAAATAAGCTTTTTTGTAAATTCTTGTCAAAAAAGCCAAATTACACTGACCATGACTTCTTTTATTAAAGCAATAAAAGGGTGACACATCCAAGGGGGTGAATACTTTTTACAGGCATTGGATGTCAGTGAGACTAAATGAAAACATCTCAATTCAGTGATTAAGAGGTGTGGCCCAACAAGTTTGTTCATATAGTGTAGCTCATTCTTATGAAGCTCATTGTCTTTCCTATCTTGGAAGTTTGACTGCACCCTTCATGTGAGAGGGTAAGAATGTAACCAAAACACTTTTAATATTAGCCAGAACAAATTAACTTGATTTGAGTTCACCTGACCTGACTTTAGACCTGTGGCCTAAGTGCTCATCCCAGTGACCATGTTTTTGTAAAAAGCCCCACTTGTTTCTGTGAGCCAGATTTCCCACTATGCCCTCGGGGTAATATTGTGGCCACCATGGAGCTTCTTGGTGCCCTATTGTGGTTTGCAGGTGAAGGGGAACAGATGTTGACAGCAGCCCACTCTCAACTAACAAGGCCCAATGCACAAAGCACTCTGTACCTGAAATAGCCCAAGTGGTCTAAGCTGTATAGGTTTGCTTCACTATGAAGGGGGCAGTAAGAGAGATATTTGGGGAATGACAGAAGGCTATGCAGCCTGACGTAGTGTCAGAGAACATGCTTGTTTTCTCCAGGATTCACCAGATGCTAAAAGCTTTTTTGCCCCCACATTGATCCCAGAGCGCCTGCGGTCAGATGGGTATTGTGTGTAAGCATGGAAGGACTAAGAGCTTGGCCTCAAAGATGCTCCAGGGGTACTGCTCCAGATTAAGTGTACACTGCTCTGGCATCCAGTTCACCTGATGCTACCATGTAACAGCCTTTTTGTTCCACATAATTATGTATATACTTTATGTCATACCTCTCTCCTGATTTGTCACACTGTTTCCTCAAGCAAAAATTGCACCTGCAGATGTGATGGAATTAAATCAGCTGTATTTTTTTTTTAAATTACAGGCTTTTGTCTGCAGTCATTTTCCGTTTTTTAATTTATCTTTTATAACTAACTCAAGTACCCATCAACCCAGCTGATACAAGCCCAGCTTACTTCATACTATACCTGCGGTAGCATGTGGTTCCCTGGGGTTTCTCTGACCGCCCTCATCGTCAGACTCCCCAGGAGTCAAACCTTCTACGACCTGAAAATTCCTGCCCTGTTTGCCCCAAACGTGGTGGATCTGCATGGCTGCTTCACGCTCTGCTGCAAGGTCCAGGTCCTGCTGGGCCAAATGTGCCCTCAGCTGCCTGATCTCAAACTTGAGATGGTTGGTGTATGTATGTACACAGAAAAAGAAACAAATAAGGAGGGTAGAGAGCATGAATACATGTGGAAAGTCATGGGGGATTTTTTTAAGGATGAGTAAGCAATTTAAGAAATTATGGAAAAATGAAAATTGAAGACCAGCGAGAAAAGAAAGGAGGAAAAAAGAGGTTAAAACAAAAGGCAGGAGAGAGAGGATAAGGAAGGAAGAGGGATAAAGGAATAAGGAGGAGAAAGATGGAGAGAAAGCATATGTCTGGCATAAATATTAATTGAGTATATAAAGACAGAAACAAGTACATTTTTTGTCAGAAAAAAATACTGTGACATCTGGGGTATATATAGGTAAAGTAAACTCTAAGAGGCAGTGGAAATACTACCTCTTTTATTTGATTAATAATAATCTCTCGAAGGATTTGCTACCTTCAGCTGTCCCCTTGCATTTTCCCTAAGGGGTCACCTCAGCAAATTAATCAGAATCAGAGTACTTCACTAATCACAATGGGGAAATTACTCACATTACAGGCACTCTGTTGAGTATACACTAATATCAGTAAAGAAGACAGCAGTAACGTTAAGAAGATGAAATATAAAAAATCCTGTATTCAGTGAGTCAAGAAGTATCCATCCAGCATGACAGCAGGTGAAAGTCCAGTTATTAAGGGGAGGCGCTGTACAGTGTAATAGCCACAGGCAGGCATAATGGTCATAAATCAGAGATTGCATAGTTATTAAAGAGTTATTATTACACAGTTATTATTATTCCACATCAAAAATTTGGCAAATGTCTTACACTGGATGCCCTTCCTGAAACAACCCTTTATAGTGAGAAGAACATGTGTCCTCATCTGTAAACAATCCAGGGACCTTTCACTTGAAAGGTGAATGTGTAAACCACTACACTAGCTAATTTTCTTTATATTTATTTATTATGGAAGTCTGGTCTCAGACCTGAACTTCAGTCAGCAGTCATTTAAATCAGTCTTAGTAAGTAAGTCTTTATCAATATTTAATATAGTATGTATTTTCCAGTTTCTGACTGTCAGAGTGTGTTTTCTGAGGAGTTATGATGAAAAAGCTCCAAACATGTTTGTGAGGTTTTGCTGCCCTCCTCTGGTGAAAGATTAACTAACAGTTTCTCAAGCACTTACAAAACGTACAAAAAACCCTTTCCTTAGGAATACTATATCCATTTGGTATGCTGCACACAAACATATAGGCGATATACCCGTATACTCCTATCTGGGGGAATGAACAGTTTACACCCGGCTGGAAGGATGAGGGATTTAGGTCCTGGAATGCAAAAGGTATTCAAAAGGTGAAGGACCTTTATTCAGATGGCGTTCTGCTGACATTCGATCAATTATGTCAGAGGTATCAAATTTCGAAGAAGCATTTCTTCAAATATTTGCAGTTAAGGAGTTATATTTCTTCAAAACACAAACAGATAATGTGTATACCATCTTTATCTAAATTAGAGGAAATGACATTTGCTAACTTAGAAGGGAAAGGTCAAATATCTAAATACTACAATATGTTAGTAGCACATAGCACAGAATCAGCACTAGATAAATTAGATGCCTGGAGAAGGGATATACAGGAAAATATTGATGA
>VUQH01081173.1:0-24281 GCA_015106775.1 Etroplus canarensis | reverse complement strand
AGCTAAGTAAAGAGAAACAACATTCCATCATTACTTTAAGAAATGAAGGTCAGTCAGTCCAGAAAACTGCAAAAACTTTGAATGTGTCCCCAAGTGCAGTTGCAAAAACCACACGACAAAACCACGACAAAACTGGCTCAAATGAAGACCACCCCAGGAAAGGAATATCAAGAGTCACCTCTGCTGCTGACAATAAGTTCATCCGAGTCACCAGCCTCAGAAGTGGCAAGTTAACAGCACCTCAGATCAGAGCCCAGTTAAATGCCGCACAGGGTTCTAGTAGCAGACACATCTCTACATCAACTGTTCAGAGGAGACTGCATGAAAGGCCTTTATGGTCAAATAGCTGCTAAAAAACCACTACTAAGGAAAAACAACAAGCAGAAGAGATTTGCTTGGGCCAAGAAACACAAGGAATGGACATTAGACCAGTGGAAATCTGTGCTTTGGTCTGATGGGTCCAAATTTGAGATCTTTGGTTCCACCCACTGTGTATTTGAAAAGGTGAACGGATGGTCTCTACATGCATGGTGCCCACTGTGAAGCATGGAGGAGGAGGTGTGATGGTGTGGGGGTACTTTGCTGGTGACACTGTTGGGGATTTATTCAAAATTGAAGGCACTCTGACCCAGCATGGCTACCACAGCATCCTGCAGCAACATGCCATCCCATCCGGTTTGCATTTAGTTGGAACATCATTTTGCGTTTAACAGGACAATGACCCCAAATCCACCTCCAGGCTGTGTAAGGGCTGTTTGACCAAGAAGGAGAATGATGGAGTGCTGCGCCAGATGACCTGGTCTCCACAGTCACCTGACCTAAACCCAATCGAGATGGTTTGGGATGAGATGGACCACAGAGTGAAGTCAACAAGTGCTCAGCATCTCTGCGAACTCCTTCAAGACTGTTGGAAAACCATTTCAGGTGACTACCTCATGAAGCTCAAAGAGAATGCCAAGAGTGTGCAAAGCAGTAATCCAAGCAAAGGATGGCTATTTTGAAGAGTCTAAAATATAAAACATGTTTTGAGTTATTTCACACTTTTTTCTTCACTACATAATTCCATATGTTCATTCATGGTTGTTTTGATGGCTTCAGTGAGAATCCACAATATAAGTAGTCATGAAAATAAAGAAAAACAATTAAATGAGAAGGTGTGTCCAAACTTTTGACTGGTAGTGTATTAATAACAAACAAATACTTGAACTATATTTCAATTTGTGTTCCTTATTCCTGACTTTGAATCGGTAATTTAATCAAAAAGCATTACTCTATTACATTTTACAGAGATTATTACACTATTTCATCTGTAGTTGCCGCCTCAACATTTCACAAAACACAGTGTGAGAGACCCAAAAAAAATCATCCCATGCACTGCCTGGTAAAAGACTGGAAACTAAGAAGCTTTCAGTGTGGTGGATCCCATAAAACTAGTTAATATTCCCAGTCTGGCTGCAAATTGGTAGTCTAATTAAAAAAAAAAAAAAAAAAAAAAAAAAAAAAAAAAAAAAAAAAAAAAAAAAAAGGTACAGGGAAACTGAGAACAATTGTCATAACTGCTGTTCAGGGCATATTTCAGAGAGGCTCATTTCAAGATCTGAACAGAGTTGTCTAACTACAAATTTCCAACATATTCATGAAACTGAAGCAAAAACATGATGCTGGTCCCTCTCCAACTTATCAATAACACATCTCACACCAGGCTGATGCGTAATTGTCCTTATGTTTGGCCAGTATGCAGATGTAACATAAAGGAGGTGGAAGCTAAGACAGTGGCCAAAATCTAAGCTTGTCTAGTAAAATGTATTCCTTCTCTTTTTAGTTCAACCTTCAAGGCGGAGAGGTTTCCCAGTTGTGGTTTTGTTTGGCAGCAGGTGGGCTGACTGGACATACCTTTTTAAGAATTATGTGTTCCTTCCCTACTGTGTCTGTCCACTGCTGCTTCTAAAATGTGGCCTGAAAATAAACAGGATAAAATCTTTTTATACAGTTTAGTTATGTGTTTGACTGTGCAGGGTCATGAAGCTTAACCCAGAGAGTCTCATTTGAGCCTTACATTTAAATAAATGCATGCAGATGAGCCAAAATTGATGTTAAGGGTTACAGCTCATGGAAATGGGAGAAGAGGAATTCTTTCTATCCCTTTTGCATTTAAATTCCTCCTTATAGTGGATAATTACTGAATACAAATTTACATAATGTACTGCTGTTTGTGTGCATGCATTTGCCTCTGGGTGATGATGCATTTCTAGAGTTGTGTATAAAATGTTTTGCACATGTAAAACAGCATGTGTATGGTGGAACTGGGATAACAGAGCACATGGGGAAAGACCTATTCAGTGTACTGACTGACTTTTCAGAATCAGAATACTTTATTAATCTCAGGGGAAATTCCTTTTGGGGTTTTCTGAAGTTGTAGAAATGTAACTAATGCACAGAACACACAGGCAGTACTTTTTCCAGCTTTATGAGTTGAAGAGAATATTGGGTTATTTGTAAAATGCTATTTGACTGGTTGACTTATTGTCGAGCAATTTTGCTGTTCAAAGAAGTGCCTGAAACACATACTGGACATTTGTAATCTGTGTCTGTGTGAATGAAGGGATTCAAATTTAAGTGAAACAAAAATGGTAGTGGTCTGTTTGCCTGTGACCAGTTGAACTGACACACTTGGTAACACCTTAGTATCCCTAATAAAAAAATAAATGTTAGGTTGCTAATTTATCGCTTGGTTATAATGTGTAAAATTGGATTAGTTGTACCCGGTTTGCCTGCCCGTCTCATTACCAGAAGCTTTTATTTTAGTAGCATCAAATTAGTAGCGGAATGTGAAATTTATCTGAGGGATTGTTTTGTCAAACATTGCAGATTCATTTTATCAAGTGAGAAATTACATCCACTTGATCTCCATACTTTCCTGTCCTGATTTTGGGCCAAGAATAGCTAAACGTTTGATGTACCTTTGGCTGCTTCTTGTATTTTCCCTAAGGGGTTGCCACAGCGAATTAATCTGCATCAGTAACTTGGCACAGGTTTTACACTGGATGCCCTTCCTGACCTAATCATCCACAGTGAGAGGGGCTTGCTAAAAATTTTATGTTGGGGGGTGGCCTTTCTGGTCCCCCTTGTAAAGGGAAAAAATGTTCTCCACAGAGACAACAAAGGAAATTAAAAGCTATTCACACCATACTCAGGTTGTCAGTTTATTCACCTCACTCTGCTCTCTCTCTGCAACAGTGTGGACCTGGTGCATGCTCAGCTACATGTGTGTGAGGGCCGCAGCCTCCCAGAACTTGGCCTCAAACAAGACAAGATTAGGGTGAACGGCTGTGCAATCCAGTGTAGAGTGACCACCGAGGATCCAGCCAGAGGCTTCCAGCCAGACACCGGAAGGATTGAGGTAGGCTTTATCTCAATGGGCCTATATTATGCTCATTTGCTGATATAGTAAAGTTTTTTTATTACTTATTAATAAACATTGAAGTTCAGTGGATGTGAAAGACATTGCTTAATATCAGCCTCTAAGGATTGCAAGGAAGCCACAAAAAACACCTGCAAAAACTTACTTTTTTTTTTACATGAAACTGCAAGAATAACAAAGAATTTCATGTGACTGTTTTTCTCTGGTATCCTGGGATCGTTAGTCACTAAATCTGCCACAGTTGTTCAGTGCTCCACCAAAAGGCTAGCATACCATGCTAATATTTGCAACATGTTAAATTATGTTAACTTTGTTAGTTTATACTCAAACAAAGATGGTGTGCACCTGCATCATAACCATGATTTCTTAAAATTAGCTGGTGATTCCAGTCCAAGAATTATTCCTGTAGTGATATAATTTTCCTGTTTTCTGGATGTGCTTCTTACTCAACCCATATTAGGCTATGTTCACACTGCAGGCAAAAGTGGCGACCCCTATCTGATCTTTATTTTTCAAATCTGATTCAGGCCACTTTGATATGTGGTCCTAAATCAAATACGTATCTGATGTTTTTCAAAGGGACCTCTGTCTGAATGGTCATGTCACATTTCATCCGACAGCTGGGTAATTGAAATAAGACAGATGTGATAATTCTGCGCTGGAGGATGCAGCGAGATCAAATGTAAACAGTGGGTGAAACAAGCATGGCAGACACCGTTAATGGAGCTAGTCAGTGGAAAGGAAGTGAGGTTTTAATCATACGCTGACATGAGTAGCATCCATAGTTACTTCCATAAACACAACTCACCTCAGGGCCGTGGACTGTTCACACCGGAGTCTAATGGTGGTTGCATTTAAATCATAATGTGAACGACCACGAAACAAAATCAGATCTCAGCAAAAAAAAATCGTAATTGACCTGCAGTTTGAACATAGCCTTAGACCAAAGCTTAAGTTCAGATTCTTGTTTATTTTTTCTTCTAACATCAACCAGAATTCAGTGGGACATATAGATAAGCTATCCTACCAATTTAAATGATATGCAGTGTTGCTTGTTGAGCTGTGATGTGCATACTTTTTTAAATTGGCAAAAAAAATCTTGTATATATGACTTCTTTTGACCTGGTCTTAAATGGACTGAATGTATTAAAATTTGTTAGCTGGAGCAGCTTCAGTGTTTGGAAAATGTTGGGATGTTTGAAATCAACTCATTTTCACAAATCATCTGTTCCACCTGTTGTCAGAAGCAATGAATTAGTCTTGGAGAGGTAATCATTTTCTCATTATCAAAGTAACACCGCTGTTTGTCAAATTAGTGAGAATTTGGTTGGAGGCGGAAATGCTGACAAACCCATTGACCAGTCAACCTGAAGGCTGCTGCCCTCTTTTTCTTTTCTTTTCCCCTCTACATATTAGCTGTCATTACTGCTGTAAAGATACCACTGCATTGCTTCTTGATGACTTAACACACTAATTTTTTGACTCCTTGGATGTAATTGAACTTGTCTTGCACCAGTGGCTTTCCGATCTGACAAGTAATTTCGCTTGGTTCTGTGAGAAAGGTTAAATTAGGTTGTTTTGCATATGGATTTATTTAAATTTAATTTGCATCATTTCATTTGACTTGAAGGGTTTTTAGTTTATTACCAGGCTTTGTGGCTCAGTGATCAAAATGGATTTAACTGGGCTATATCAACACATTAAAGATGAAGTGTCTATCTCGTAATTAATTTTTAGTTGTACTGTAATAAATGGTGTATTTCAGATTCCCCTCTAAATTGGGTTTGCAGGCCACAACAGATCATCTTTTTAAATACCATGCTCATTAGGCAGTATTCTCACATTCATTACTTCTCACAATGAAAATTGGGTGAGAAGAGTAGCTATGGAGTCAATTGTGACCTTTCCACTTCAAGGACTTTCTATTTTGTTTCTGCCCCATATTTTCTCTCTTCAGCTCCTCCTGCATTGCTCAAAACCTCCTTTAAACCTACCACTTGCGTTAAAATAATGTACGTATTTCACACATCCCTAATCCCTCTTAAAGCACCACTTCTCTTTCCACCAATTTATATTATTACCTTCTGTTGTTTGTCTCTTCCTCCTTTATTTTGTCTGGTGTCCTGCACCATTTACCTGTGCTTCTGAACTAGGAAACATGTGAAATGTTCCATCACTATGCAATATTAATGAAGCAAAGGCAAACAATACAGAGAGGAATGACACGCAAGAGGGATAACTAATGAATTATTACTGGACAGCGGTGATGGGGTCAGAGGTGGAGCAACACTGTAAAAGGTGGAGGGACGAGGGTGAAAGTTTTAGGCTGTAATTCACTTGAAGTGTCAAAGGACAGTTGTGTAACTGACCTTGAGAAATGAAGAAACTTTCCTACATGTTAGAACCCACAACATGATGCCCAAATCTTTGAGTACAAAATCAGCCTCACTCAGCATATTTTGAAATGCTTGTGCTGATAGCACTGCTGAAAGTGCTCTCTGTCACCTGCTCATTGTGCACAGTGCTGTCAAAGAGCTGCTGTGTGTAAGCAGGAAAGGGCTTGAGCCATATACTTCACTAGAAAGGCTGCTTCTTCTATAAAGCACCAACATCAGCTGTCCTGTGCAGATATAAAATATTTTTCGTGTTGGAAAAACGTAAAAAGTGGGACATTGAGTGGTGTGGTTAGAAATGGAATAGCACAGCATGAGAAGTTGTTTTTTTTCCTTGAAGTTAGTGATGCCAGAATGAAAGCAAACACATGGCTCACATTTGCACTGTTGCTGCACCTCCTCTTACACTTTCTCTGACCTCGGGTTTCTAGGGCTGTTCATTGCTTTACAGATAGTTTTCCAAGAAATGGAAAACCAAGATTTTTTTTTTAAAATTATTTCAGTGAATCCAGATTCTGAAGGTATCAAGTTTACAACTCTGAGCTAAAACAAATGGGGACAAAGTTCTTCCTCTATAAACTGACAGTGAAATTTGAACCTGAACTTTGAGAATCAATGGACAGTGTTTTATTTATTCTAGAAATACAGTTATGCCTCACTTCTTTAGGCCTTTAGTTTTACCACACCTGCACCAACAAATTCCCCCTCACACAGCTTTCCATCCTGAATACATTTAATGAATCTGTTGACGGCAACAGTAATGGATATACTGGAGTGTTGTAACAATAAATTGACCTCCAGAAAAACCACAGGTGCATTTTCATATCAAAAAGTTTGGAATTACATTCTTGTTATAGTTAATAAATATTCTATAAATGGGCATATCTTTGGATTTTTTTTTCTGCAGTTGAAAAACATGAAATTTAAGTTTGTTGAAATTTATTAACTTTTTTGTCAAACCCCTCATAATAACCAGCTTCATGCAGCACCAAGGACTAAAAGCAAAAGTAGGTTTTTAAAGGTGTGAAAAGGTTTTCAAACAGTGCGAATAATATTATAAATTCCTAAGTGCAACTTTGAAATAAGAAATTATTTGAGGTGTTGACTATCTCCAATAGTTGCAGTTTCCTTACATGCGTATTCACTTTGGACTGCTCCTTTGCATTTCTCCAAGGGGTCACCACAGCGGATGAATCTGCGTATTTTTTCCTTGTTCTTTTTAGCTTCATATTCACCTGAAGATGCTTCGTGTATGCATCATTAAAACATTGGAGGAACAAGGTATGCGTAAGGGATGAGGTCTGGGGAAAGGCGATGTGGAGTGATGGATGCTGTAGTACCAGGGTAGCAGCAGTCCTGTCGAAAGAATGACGGGGACGAATGGACTGCCTGGTATGGAAGGCAAAAGGGAGAGTATTAAAGCAGAACCTTGACATTTTGTATTTTAATCTGTTTTTCTTCAGCAGGTGCTCCTCACATTCAGCATGCTTACTAGCCTTTTGGCACATGAGCGGTGTGATCATTTTAGCTTTGTGAGATATGAAGGTGATTCTTGGAAGCACAAGTGGAAAAACCTTTGCTCCCATAGTGTGATAAGTGGATGATGAAAGACTACTTACTGAACCCTAAAATCACGTTACTGCTGTAAAATAAAGATGGGGAAATATGACTGTTGTTCACAGCAGGGGAAACGGTAGGGGCGAATCTGATTTTCCCTCCATAGAGTACTGAGGTATTGGAGTGAATGAATAACGTGATATAAAGGAGCAGTGATCACCCTTCTTTCCTCTCAATATTTGTCAGCTTATCTCTCCATCTTCAGACACCCCAATTTTATATATATACATTAATAAAATACAGACTCGTTCAGTCATGGCCATCTTTCTTTCTTCTTAACTCCTGTATGTCCTCTCTTTGCAAACGGTGTCCTTTTCTCCCAATTTCTCATTGCTTCCACATTTGCTCGCAGTCCATTACATCGACCAGTCTTCTCTCATCCTTTCACCTTTAACATCCCTTAACCTTTAACATTCCAAACGATCTATTCCAGTCCTCCCCTCGCGCCTTTCTTTCTCACACTTTCTAGAGCCCCTGCTCCACCTTCGTCTCCTCAAAAAAGGCAGCAAGTAATAGGGCCAAATCCTGCTGTTCCCCTCTCCTCCAATTTTCTTTTTATTCAACCTCCTCCTGTTACTCAAACTCATTTTACATCTTCCTTTTCCTCTCACCCACTTTGGCACCCCTCTTTCCTTCCTTCCTGCTGTCATATGCTGCTCACTATATTAAGTCAGAGGAACAGAGAACCCTTACTAGACCAATATACTTAACTTTGAGGAAACAAGACTCCATCCTCTCATCCCTCTTTTGTTCGCTCATTAGTCATAATGTGACTATCAGATGAGGATTTAACTGTCCTCCCATACTTCACTTGTCTTGTCTCCTGAATGCGTCAACCAGCATTACTCATTTGTGTCTCCGTTTCCACCATCCCACCCCAACATGCATCCTTCTCTTGTTTGTTTCTTTTAATGGAACAAATTTGCATGCGTCACTCAGTGTATTAATACATTTAAAAATGCTACTGATTGTGTATGGGTGTGCAAACTTGTCTGTGTCTGTATGTGTGCCTCAGCCATCTAAAGAACAATTTTGAGTTTGAAAATGGGTTGAGTCCTAATTAGAGGAAGTATGTTTGTCTTTCCTATCATCGTAAAAACACCTTCGATCGCACACTATAAACATCCTGCTCTACACATGGGCTCTCCCTTATTGGCAGTTTCATTACCATTATCTTCATTGCCATTAACAAAGCTGTCAGTCACCAGTATAATCAGTGATGAATGAGCTTGGGTTGCCTAGTGCTTTTAAGTTTGAATCTCTGCTTAAAAAAGAATCAATCAGCAGTTCCAACTTCAAAGGTAGTTCCTTTGTACTCTAGTTTGGATTTTTTTTTGTGTATATGAACATGACCCTATTTCATATCTGTTCTGCACAGTTGTACCTGAATTTGACAAATCTAAAAGTTGGACAGAGCTAAAGTCGTGTACACGGTGTACTAGTTGGGGCTGTCTTAGATGACTAATGTAAAAGATCAACTGCTCCAAAATATTTGCAGAATGATGCTCCTGCACCACACTGAAAGTGGTTAGCCATCTCAACATTTCACTGTTGTCATGACCTCATTTCTAACCGACCTGCATGAATGCACTGCTCCACAAAATCAAACAGAATACAGTGAGGTGAAGGGGCAAAACTTTTTGTTGTATTTGTTTCCTACAAATCAGAAAATCTGATTTAGTTGTTGGAGCAGACGCTTTGATTGGTCCTGCAGCTGCTATTATGACTGCAAGGTAGATGTAGCATGGAAAAGAACAGGTGAAAGAATTGCAGCTGTTTATTGTAGCCTGCTATTTAGTTAGTATCATCATTGTGCAGTCTACACACATTAAAACCTAATCTTATAACCGAGCTTATTAGATCTAGTGTGGCTAGCAAAAAATGTAAGAGATTGCTGAAATTTTAGCAATCTGCATATGCCTTAAGGGTGCTGTAATTTAAGATTATTTTAGCTAGTTTGAAAACAGTCAGTCCAAGTCTGATGCAGACTTAAAAAAAAAAATGACCCAAGTGAGGTTCTTTATCTGCTTTCAAACACTCATCGTGCAGTCTACTTCTGTCTTGTGATAGGAAAATAGACCAGTCATTAGACTGAGAGCATAACTGATGCTTGATGGTATAACCTGCCAGTTTGTATGTTCATCACGAAATGAGTATTTTCCATAATGTAAGAATGGAAACTGTTAAGATTTTCTGTTTAAAAAGCTTTTAGTCACTATTACTGAGTGTGCAGTCTAATGGTAACTTGATTGACATACATAGATTAAAGCCAGGAAAGGCAAATGCATGGTGCAGTAAAAAACGTCTGCAGAATACAATTTTCCCACATACACAGTATGTCTATGTAGATGTCATGATGCAAGATGATGTCGCCTAACCAGTCTAATGATGTAATGAGAACATAATTTTTTCCTTTTGTCCATATAAACAGAAGTACTAGAGTGTGAGGGCTTTATGAGTAATGGCACAGAAAGATTACACATAGAGCAAAAGTATAGAGGGAGTAAGGGACATACTGTTCACATTCCCCCTTGTTAACCTCTGGGACTTCTGATCAGTTGCCAGAACACCAGAAATTCAGACCTGCAGGAGGGCAAACCACCAGCGCTGTGGGTACAGACACACATGCAGCCCTACAAGATGTAATTTCTAAAGAAAAAAATCTTTGACCTTGAAGGTCGTGTGTGGGGTGATTCCTCCGGCGTGAGTTGACTTACTCATGTAGTGGCTGTGTTTTTACACAGACTGAGTCTCTGTTGTACTGGTGTGTGCAGAAAATATATTACATTTATCCTTTTTGTATGCATTTGTGTAATGATCCTTTTTTCTTCATACATTGAGTGTGAAACAGTTTTCACCCCTCCCCTCTCCATGGGCAGTAATTATGGTTCCAAACTAGACGCTTTTTCTCTCTCCCAATCTTCAATTCGTTTGCCATCTACTGAATTGTCTGCTCATGTGTTTGATAGTATTGTCCAACTACTACCTCCCTCTCCCTGTTTTTTACTTCTGTGATCTTTTTTCTCACCTCCTTTTGGTAGGTAATAATCACTGTTATTTTCTGTTCATCAAAAAACAAATCTTTGCTAATAATATACACCCTGCACAGAATGAATGATGGAGGCAAATCTTTTTAATGTGAAACTATGGAACATGTTGGGAAATGGTCCGTGTTTGAGACTTTGAGCCAAATACAGTGAGAGAAGTTTCTCACTTTGTTGCTCATTCAGGAGAAAAATCTATTGTCATCCAAAGACCAAAGCTTATTGAAAATTGGGGAAACATGCATGAGTGCACATTATGAAATGCTTTGTCACACTCTCAATTTTCAGTTAAACCGCTCCAAATCCAAAGGAAATCCCAACTGTTATGCACAGTCTGACATAGATTTTTGGAATTGTTGCTGTTCCTCTGTCATCTTCAATTTGCAATGACAAAACTGCTCCCTGCAATAAGAACATTTGTGATTATCTAGTTCATTTTTTTGTTATGTAGCGACAAATTAAATAATTCCTGAAAGCAAATCGGTCTGTTGATGAAGTGAATGGTAAGTGGATGCATCTCAGAGGTATAAGGCAACAAAACAAATGAGTTTTCAGGCAGAAATCCCACCACTCAAAAATCATTAAGAGGAGTAAATAGGAAAACAAAGGATGAATTCAAAACTTCACAAGAGGTGCAGTAGACCATAAGAAGAAAGCATATATGCAAACTGTTGCACCTATTAGGCGAACAGTGGATTCTGAAAGTATTCAGACTTTAGACGTGTTGTAGATTAAGTTATTAAAGTCTGAAATCATATTTTTTTGCATTCATGCTTCACTCAGCAGGGGCTCAGGAAGAAAAGCTGCTACCTTTTATTGTGGCTAATGGGGATAATGGGGGGAAAAAAATGATTTGGAGGATAATGGGGAAACGTTTTTTTTTTTTTAGAAATGTCCTGCTCTCAGTCAAAGAAAGCATGGACGTGTTGAATTTATACATATATGCCCAGAGGAACACCAGCTACATTTCTGCCCATGTTTTCTATCAATATAACTCTACATGATAGTCGCTGTCTTCTTTATGCTATATCTTTCTGCCCCCACTATATATTTTTCCTCTATTATCCCTTCCGCCCTTTTCTCTGGATCCATTTCCTTCTGCCCTCCACACTTCCTGCTGTCACTATCAGTTTCCTCCTGTTTTCCTGTGTCTGTGTTTATGCATGTGAGCTAGACTGTACAGACAGGTGTGTGGGAGTGTTGATGTGCAGATGTAGATGTGCTGCATGCACACAGGTGTGTTGGTGTGCCTATAATTGAAATTCCCTGCTGTTGACAAGCCTCTTGCAGTCTCATATTCCTGTCGTTTATGTTGTTTTTCCAGCTGATCCTCCCTTTCCTCACTTTCTTCTAACTCTTCTCATTTATCATTCCTCCTGTCTGCTATCTCTCAGTATCTCCTTCATATCTCCCCTGTTCAATTTCATATTTTCTTCCATGCTAGTTTACTTTCTAGTTATTATTCACTTTTTCTGTCATTTCTCATCTTTCCCCTGTGCATCCGGTTCATCTCTTCCTCTGCTCTTAGTTGATTTGTTTCTGCAGTTTCATATTTCTTTCCATGTTTTCTTTCACCCTGTTTTCACATTATCTCCTGTCTATTTTTTGCTTCTTCCTCTCCCCATGCCAGAGTTCCACCTCCTGTATTCTTCTCCTCTTTTGCTTCTCATCTCTCTCTCATGTTACTCATTTGTTTTTGCAAGTTTTCCTTCCATTTTTTCTACCCCTTTATCTAACTTGTTCACTCTTGATCCATCATTTACTTTCTCAGCCCCCCCGGTTTTATTTATTTGTACATCTTCCAAACAAGCCCCTTCTCAGATCCTTCCTCTCATTCTCCCTCCTTTCATTGCCTCTATGGAAATCTTTGCCTTATTTATTGCTTTTTAGTCCCCCGATCTTTCTCGCTCCTCCCTAACATGTTTGTCTAAATTGGATTTCTTCTTTCTCTCCCTCCTTTTGTGAACACCTGGTGCCTCATTCACTCTTTTTAAAGTATTCTTCCATCTTTTCCCTTCCTAACACTGCCCTATTTGTCATGCTGGTTTTCTTCCTTTCATACCTGGCTGTCATTTCCATGTCTTGCATTCTGCCTGCACTCTACTTATATATTCACTGCTCTTGACAGTATTTTTTTTTCCTCAAGGTGTCTCACAGTTTGTGTGGAGGATACTTAAGTACTCACATGTCTAGTTGTAATATACAGTACTGCATGGTAGCATAGAGTTCCCATGTCTTTTATTGTGTCAATTTGAATCAATACTTGTACATTAGGAAAGGCTTGCTTCAACATTTTTGTTCACATTTTGTGTGTATTGGATGTGTTTTAGTTTTGGAACAAAATTTGCATTTCACTTCAGTTGTTTCCTTTTTTGGGAGGTTATATGGGGCAGCTAACTGGGTAAAGGAGTAACTGAGGCATTTTAGAAATAAGTTTTTGACAGTATTTGGAAATCCTGCCTGACGTGGTGGACTAAGATGATTTAAGCACTTTTTTACAATCCCTTTTGTACTAATGATTAACTTGATATAGATGTCTTTTTGATAAGATAACAGCATCCTTCTCAATATTTTTTGTAATTTCTTTCCAGCTGTTGGCCTGTTAATAGAAGGCAGATTCATTTTGTGGATTTTAGGACATACTTTTGTCTATTTTGTGCTGGTGTGTTTGGTTTTTTTGGCTGCTCCCTTTTGGGTCGCCACAGCAGCTTCCATCTCACCCTATCCCTTGCACTTTCTTCTGTCACGCCTACAGTACCTCCTCAGCATGTTCTTCTTTTCTACGTCCATGAACCTTCTCTGTTGCCCCCCTCTTTTCCTCCTACCTGGCAGCTCTTTTGTAAATATCCTTTGTTCAATATATCCACACTCTCTCCATTACATATGTCCAAACCATCTCAGTCTTGCCTCTCTGTCTTTGCCACCAAACTGCACAGCCTAAGTTGTCCCTCTGATGTACTCATTTCTCATCTTCTCCATCCTTGATACTCCTACTGAAAATCTCAGCATCTTCAACTTTGTCACCCCCAGCTCAACCTAAAGTCTTTTTGTTAGTGTCACTGTCTCCAAACCATACGTCATAGCAGGTCTCACTACTGTTATGTAAACCTTCCCTATCTCTTGCTGCTATCCTTCTGTCACAAAGCACCCCGGACACTCATCTTCACCCGCTCTACCCTGCCTGCACTCTCTTCTTCACTTTTCTTGTGCTCTGTTGCTTTGGATGGTTGACTCCAGGTATTTAAACTCATCCACCTTCTATTCCTTGTATCTTTACCATTCAACCTGGGCCATATGTCTTGCACATATGTAAGTGTGCAAATGACAGGCAGCTTGAGTTCATTGGGACTACATTTCAGGTAGTTGGCATTTTTACAGAAAATATTTTGCTGCATTGTTATGACAGACCCTGTAAACTATGTTTTGTTCAAAAGACAGATGGTAAGAGTTTAGTATGTAATGAGAAGATAAGATCAGACTAAGTAGAAAAAGCAAAATATAAAATGGCATCAAATGAGAAATTACACCTACACTGTGTACTGTAGTGATTATCCACATCAAATGAGCATTTCCTTAGATGAGAGGAAACAAGCACTAGTTTTCCCTTAAGAACTAAGACATAAACCTAACTTGATGCTTTCATTAAAGCAGTTTGATGCACTTATAGTGGTGAAAACCATCCAGTTTCTTCTTGAAGCATGACTTTTTTGTGAGATTTAAATAAATAAAAATGATCAAGGCGGTACGCGACTTGTATGATTGAATTTTCTGGAGATAAAAGTCAACAAATACTCTGAAATATAGTTGAAATGTGGTGAAGGACATTCTTTCAAATCTTGCCCTGTGTTGCTTGGTACAAGTAAACCAACCAGATTGTCTTCTTTAAAGTAGTTCTCCTTTCAGTTCTGTGACCCTTAATTTCTAAGGCATGATAATGTGCTCATGCTCACTATCTGCATACTATCACGCTTCTTTTTCCCTATTTAAGGAATCACATTTACAGTAATGTGCAAAAGTCTTGAGCTACCCCTCATTTCTGGTAACTCTTTAAAGTGGTCTTGAGCAATAGTTTTCAGTACAATTCAATTTTATTTATAGCGCAAATTCACAGCAAAACTTTACACTGTAAAGTAAAGATACTACAGCGTTAAGGAGACGATCCCCTATGTGCAAGCACTCGGTGACCATGGAAAGGGGAAAAACTCCCCTTTCCAGGTTATATTTGGAGATTGGCTGTCGTTTCACTCATTTTCAGGCCAGTCCTTGCACCTGGCTATTTTAAGAGGAATTGTTATTTTGTTTAAGCCACTAATCACTGACCTATGAATCATGCAAGCATTGAAAAAGGTAATTAACATAGGGGAGGACCTAGTATCATCTACACATAACAGGCAACTTAGCAAAGAACCAATTTTAAATTGTATCTTTTGGCACTTTGTTACTAGCAGCATGTTATAAAAATGCATGATTTATTCACAATTCTTTAGTTAAAGCTTTGAAAAATGCCAAAGGTAAGTTCGGCAGGCATAAAACAGCACTTTTGCACTAACAAGGGGATTTCTGAAGAGCTATTAACAGTAAACTTGGCACATTTAATTATGGTTTGCAGTGTGGCCTTAAAAATTTTGAGAAAACTGGACAAGTGGAGGATAAAAGTAGTAGCGACAGGCCTATAAAAAATTTGCAGCAGATTAACAGTATCTCAAAGTAACTTAAGATCTCCATAATCCAGCGAAGACTTTACACAGTTCCTGAGAGATGCAAGTGGCCCTTAAGTTTATCCAGCCACTGTTCACCGATGCCTCTTCCAAAATGGTCTTGGTAGAAGGAAGGCTGTCATGAAGCAGCTCTTAATGGAACCAAGGATAAAAAGCTGAGGTATGCCAAAATAGACAAGAAGGTGTTATGGAGTAATAAAAATTTGAAATTTTTGTTCAAGTTGTATTAATAGAGGTTAGGAGAGAGACAGCATTGAGTGTCTACAGCCATCTGTAAAGCACGGTGGACGCTCTGTCATGGCTTGTAGCTGCATTTCAGCCAGTGGTGGTGGGGATCTTGTCAAACTTGATGGAATTATGAATTTATAAAAGTACCATCAGATTTTGATCCAAAATGTAATACTATCTGGAATGAATTTGATTGGCAACAGGTTAATTTTTTAGTGCAACAGTGATTTCAATGCATTGTCAATGCAGTAAAAGCCTACCTGTATTAGGAAAAAAAAATCCATAATTAGTCAGGGATCACCCTCCCCAGAGAACAAAGCAAAAGACAGCTAAAATCCAAAGAAGAGCTTTGGAATCTCCTTAAAGAAGTCTGGACAACTATTTCTGAAGACTACTTACATGACAAAGCTTGCCTATGAGAGTTCAGGGTATGCTGAAGAATAAAGGTGGTCATACTACATAGTTACGTTTAAGCTTGTTAGAATTGTACAAACTCTATTTTTGCCTTATGTACTGTATTTCCACTTGTGTGCACAAGTTTGGATAAATCGCTGCATCAACTTCCCATTTTCCTATCAAAATCTAGAGTAATAAGGGGTGGCTCAAGACTCTTGTTCTGTAGTGTACATCGAGGAAAAGTGGAGAAAGCAGTCAGGGTTGTGAGAAAAGCTTGCACAGCTAAGGAAAAATGGCAGGATGAAGTCAGCCTGAGGAAATCCAAACAATAGTGTCCGAGGCAGAAGACAGAGGTGGTCTACCTTTCCATAGTGTTTTCATGGAAATGACAATGGCTTTAAAAAAGCGAGAGGAAAAGGTAATGCTCAGGCTGAAACAGGGGTGCTGATTGTGGCGCAAGTGAAAAAAGAAAAGCTTGGACATCAAAGTAAAAATTAAGAAACTGAATTAAGAAAAATAAGATAATGGGTGGACACCAAGGAGCCCTTGATCTGTCAGGTAAGACAAAAAACTCATAGCTGTTTTTGAAAAATAGCCACATTTTCCAGCATCTATGGGATAGCTTCAAGAAATGAGACTTAAGTGATGAGATGGAATTTTCTGTTCTTAGTAATTCGATATCTTGCAGCTACAAATATAATTCTGGGCCTTTTGGCTTATGGTGTTTTTGAAAGCAGTAAATAATGACCCAATAGAAATGAGTAGCAGTCAGTTATTGATGAGCACAGATTTGTGCTTGAAACATTTGTGCACATGGTTTATGCACAGATTTATAACTATGCCCTGTTAAAGAATGGGGTCCACTTTAAATCTGACCTCACTTCTTAGCCAGAGTCACAACTTTTAATTGGTATTAGTGACAACAGCCATGCGTTTCCTCTGAGAGTGTGGCTACTGAGTTGGACTGGCAGACAAGTGATTCTTTGCATGCTAATAGCAAAGCAGAACAACTGAAGAAGGCTCTCTGGATTATTTTCACTGGTAGCCATCCTGAAAGTCCCCTGTGTCCTCCAGTGGTCCTGCATTAACACGACAGGAGTCTGCGCACGCCTTTGTTTCTCAAACACTGAAATGAGCTGGCATATTATAATGCAGAGCTGGTGTCAGTGTCAGTCAGTGCACTGGCTTGCACATCATTCGGTTGTCTCTTTTTCTGGCTGAAAAGAAGAATTATAGTGAAATGATCGAGTGTGTTTGAATAGTTAAAGGATGAATCCTCATCCAGTTAGCTGGAACTGTGGCTCAAATATGCCACTGATTTCCCAGAACACATGACATTATTATATCGCTTAGCTTAATTATGGAGATACTATCTATTATTAATAGACAGATGAGTGCACTGAGTATAGATGAAGTGTGTATGTTGCTAATGAGCATAGTTGAATGTTTAGTTTTTGAGATGCCAAAGCAGTTGAGCTGATCTATGTATACAAATCTGGCACAGCATGTTTTCTTTAAGCAGAAGCCAGTATTCAAATTGAGTGTTTTTACAAACATCACCTTTGGATGTGCTGGCCAACCCATCAGCTTCTCCTTCTCCATCTCTTTTCCTTGTCTTTCTCTTTGCATAAGCTGCTCTTCAGGCTGTTCATATCTACTCCTTATATTCCATCTTCACTCTGTCACACATCCCGACCCTCACAATTCCTCAAACCCATTCCTGCCCATCTATATTCCAGCTCTCATCCAGTAAATTTTGCACGTTTTTGCATGTACTTTCAACTCCTTGCTCCCTCTTTTTTTTTTCTCTCCCTCTTCACATGCAGAATGTCTTTGACTGTTCAGTGCATGTGTCCTACATAACTGCTGTCGATTTGTACATGTCGCCTTGCATCTAATGTTGTTTACACGTCCTTTTTTTGTGTTCACTGGAGTGTGTTACGGTGTGGTGTTCTTCTGTGGGCGCATTCACAGGTTTCTTGATGCATCTGCATCTCTGAGTTTTATTTCCTTGTTTCTGCATCTGTATGTATGTCTGTGTGTCTTTGTGATGTGTGTGTGTGTGTGTGTGTGTGTGTGTGAGAGAGAGGGTGGTTTTATCAGCTTTTGCAGATGGCCCCAGCCTCTCATCCATCGTTCCACTGAAATGAAGAGCCCTCTGAAGAGTGAAGGCAGAGAAGAAAGGAATGGACAGACAGACATGGAAAGAGTGAGGGGGCGATGACGCACAGAGTGAGCGAGGGGGAGAGGGAGAGGGGGTGAGGGGGTGGGGGGCATAGTTAGAAACAGCAAGAGGTGGAATTGAGAAGAGGATGATCAAAAGATGGAGAGATTTAGAGAAGCGATGGGGAGAAAGTGAGACCACCAGAAGGGTCTGTTTACGCAAAACACTGTGGGGTATGTAAAGTGAACATCTAAGAGTGTGTGACGGTGTCTGTGGGGGGGCATATATTTTGAGTGCTTATTGGCATAGATGTGAATTTTAACCAGCTTATTTGAAATGGCACCAACAAACATATCAGACTTGTTTGCTTTAAGTGACACTCTGCTTGTTTGTGGTTTTCCCTTAAAGTGGGCCTTTGCAAGTGGATTTTTCTTTGCTGATGTACAACTCGCTGTAAAGGTTTGGTCACATAGCTAGAGGTGTGCATGTGCATTTGTGTGTGACAGTTGGCTCGCATTAAAAAGAGGCTCTTCAAATCGCCATGGGATAAGCAGTGTTTGTGATGCACTACCCGCAGGAGAGCGAATAAACAGAAAAGAGAAAGTGAAGGATAAACAAGAAAAACCACGCGAGGAGAGATGAGGTGAAGGAAGTGAGTTTGTGCTGCATTGAGAAGCAGTCAGCAAGCGTTTGGAAAAGGTGAGCAAGGGACAAAGTCTGAGTCTGAAAGTAGACTTTAAAGAGCTCAAAAGAGAAGCAAACATACTCCGGGGTGGTGAGGGGGAAAATAAGCCACAGAAATGAGAGGAAGGATTGTTGACAGGTCGAGCAAAGAGGAAGTCAAAGGAAAGAAGTGTGACCTAGGAACCAGCGGATTTGTTTTTTTAAATCGCTTAAGGAACTAACAAGCAAAGAGGAGAAGAGTAGGAGGTCTGTGTTAGCATGTTGTCCTTTCTGATTATTTCTCCCTGTTGGGCTGTGAAATGTGATTCCCTACAGACTCTTTTTTACTGGGGGGAAAAGGCAGCAGCTGCATGCAGAGATGGAGGAAAAGGATACAACAAAACTGAAATGGGAGCAACACAGTGAATTATCAAACCTGGTGTTTCTTTGAGTAAGGTGTGCCAGTGTTTTTTGTTGTTTAAAGATCTTTCTGAATTAACACGGCAAGTTTAAGAAGCAATTGTGTCCATTGTTTCAAAGGCCCCTTTTTGGGTTTGAGTTGGCTCAGTCGTACTGAATAAAATACAAAGCATACTGATTTCTGAGACAAAATTTATTAATTAAATAAAGTCCAAGTTGATGAAACGTCTCTTCAGGAAGGCAGGGAATACTGAAATCACACTGTTAAAAAAAATACATTAACACCACATGGATAGGATTTTAAGATGAAACCATGAAGGAATATGAGCTAAATATAATATAAGAATACTTTTGCAGTATGCAGTCCTTCCTGGCTGAAGAAGTCTGAGATAGATGGATGATGATGATGATGGTTACTATTTTACAACAAAAGCTGAACGCATAAAATGTTTAGAGCATGGGTGGGCAGCATTTTTTTTGTGAGCCTTCAAGACTGACTTTCATATACTGCAAGCAAAGGACCATACATTGAATAGCCTAACAGAAAGATGGCACACTAAGAGCTGAAATACGAAATATGTAGTCCATGAATTTTAATAGGCTTGACAGACGACTTTAAAATAAGCTGGGATTATTGTTCCAGAAACCAAGAACTTTGTTAGAAAATGTCGACTTTTCTGTGTCAATCTTCTATACAATCTACTGGCTTCTAATGCTTAATATATTTGTAATTCATATCGGTGAATGAGTGAAATGCACATTATGAACATTGTCATATTCATGGATATGAATTCAAACACTTCTGTCATTTTCTGGCCTGGTGTACCAAAGTGAGACTGTTTTTATTGGTATAGCTAAGTCAAACATGTACATCACAGTACAAACCTGCAATTCTAAATGGAGAAAAGTTTGGCCAGGATTTTTTATTCATGAAAAAATTTTTATGCAATGTTTCCCACACATCATTTACTTGGTTGGGCTTCCCAGATATTAATGGGGGCCAAATATATTTTTCTGTATAATCTGTTTTTTTTTTTTTTTCATCTGTCTGAGACAACAAAATGAGCAATTTGCTATCGGGCAGTTCCTGCATTCTTATTTTGAAAGTTCAGTCACTGCTTACCAGTTGAGACCAGCCCTTCCTGTCTCCTGTGGTCCTACCAGGATTCTCGTCAGGCTGCTGTTGTGAGACTCATTCCATGGTTTAACAGACCAACTCCACTGTATTGGACTGCAGCAGGCAATGGTATTCCTTGATATGCCCTGAAAATGTTATGTGAGCTAGAGGGTCACACCAACCAGAAGCTGAGGCTGGCTGAGAACTGGTTCATATGCTGCTACACTATTGGCTCCTTGAGGCTGCGGAGCAGGAGGAGTACCATTGCCAGCTCAAATCAGAGTTCATCCAAGTGATGAGACATGAAGTGGAGAGATAACTGACAATTGCCCTGTTGCATATTGTCACAAAGTACACTTAATATTTATTCATGTCTTTAAGAAAGCATGACTGGTGGCTCCTTTCTCACACACCCTGCTGAAGGTACAGCTGCTATTGATTTTGTTTTTTAGTTTCCTTTTAGGATGTTGGGGTCTGGATTGAGAGGGCCGGCAAGCTGATGTGTGTCCACATTTGGGAAGGAAAAAAGATAATTACCATTAGTTGTGAAATACACTTACTTGCTACAGCTGTCTTTATTTGTTTATAATGCACAGATAATAAATGATCTGAATGGTGTGCAAGTGTCAGCTCAACAAGCAAACTGGTTTTCTCTCTCTCATCAGAGACTGCTGGTTTCTCAAGGTGCAGCTGCAGATGCTGTACTGAGAATTAAGTTTGTTCTCATGTTGACAATTAACTGATGCATATTTTTACTGGTCAAGTACCACTGGGCCCCATTGTCCTGACCACATGCCAGAGCTGGGGTACAATGAAATTGAAAACGGCTTGTTCTTTCACATGTTGGTTTTAAATGTGATTGAGGCAGGAAGCATAAATAAAAACACTCCTGTTCTTTTAGAACCCATTAAAAAACTAAGGTTACTGTATTCTGGTTGGACTGTATAGAGAGAGACAAAAATATACCTTTTCCATCAGTATAGAGAAAATGGTACTGCTAACAAAATTGCGTTGCTATGCTTCAACATAGAAGCTCAAACATTTCTATAGTGCTGAAAGATGATTTGGTGTAAAGCATCAGATCAAAGAAAAGACCAAGGAGTTTGGGAGCTACTGCAGTCCAGACCAGTCATACTACTATATGAAGCATATAATAAAAAGAACACTGTCGTTATGTCGTTACAGAAAGGTAATGAGCGGGGCCGAGGGAAGAGATGGGGGATTGAATGGGTAAAATGGCAGATACAGTAAGAAAAGGAGGAAAATGATAAGATTTGAAATGACACCTAATCTAACTCATTTTTGAATCCCGTTAGGCTGGCCCATATCAGTCGCAGATAATAAACGAAATGTGCAACACTGACAGGAATGGACCCATTTGTTTCATGGCTGACATGCTGGTTAAAGTTTTTTTTTTTTTTTTTTTTCATGGTATATAGTTAGATTACAGGCAATCAAACTGAAATTTAAACATTAACAATTAGACAAGAATTGGACTTTGACCAAAGCTCTTATCTTGTCCATATGCTATATGTGAAACTAACCACGTTAATGTGACATGTAATATAATAGCTGTAGCAGATAGGGCTATAGCCAGGCTGGAGTTCCTCATTTTATTCACTGCCTACTACAAAATATGCACACAATGATTTTGTGTTGTCCCTGATTTGAGAGCTGCTTTCTGTTCTTGTTTATGTGTATGTGAATTTGCTGCTAAATCCCACTAACTCATTTAGAATAACTGTTCCTCCAGGCTGCAGCGAAACCATTGATCAAGCACTTTAAATGTCAGCAGTAATGAACTTTACCTGTTGACGCCAGATTAACTCTTCTGTCACTTGGCTGACGTAAGAAATGAGGTCTATTTTCTAACTGCGACTTCACACACATATTTTATTCATCTTTTAGTCTTTGTTTTTCTTATTCAGTTAAGTAATGGTTAATAAACTCATTTGGTGTGAATAATGTATTCTCCCAAGTAGTGAAGGTCTTAAAGTTTCAAGTTCACCAGGCCATCTGTGAGCTAGACAAGAATTCAACAACAAAATAAACACCATGTCCATCTTGAATAGATGGAGCTGCAAGTTTTGGTTCTAGCCCTACAGCTCTACCATTTGTTTTCTATTTCCATATTATCCCCATTAGCTCCCATTCACATTCTTGTCTCTAACTTTCTCTGCCAGGTTTGCCTGTATAATGTACTAGCTTCAGGCTCACAGGTTGCAAAGTGTCCATTCCTCATCACACAGATGTTTTCACTTCACTGATTTACTGGCGTGTCAGTAAAGCAGTGAACTCCTGCTCTTGTGTGTTTTTTTTCTCAGTCTGTATCTGTGATACCTCCTTAGGGTCATGTATGAGCTGAATGAAACACTTCCACACCTTTGACAAATGATTTTCTGTAAAGCCGTTTGAGCTGTTTTTTTCTTGGGACATTTTAGAGGGTTGTGTGTGTAGGTTATAAGCCAAATGGAGTCCATTGTCCTAAAGTTGGGTAATGCTGAATGTAGCTGATGCTATGCAGCAGAGGTCTATGGGCATTGCACAGTAATAGCTTGGCTAAATGGTGACCTGTTACAGCATTGTGGCCGATACCATTTTCATTGAGGGATGAAGTGACTAAACTGAAAATATTCCAACATTAAATGCATGTTGGATTATTGACTGTTGAGCCGAGAAATGTCACAGTTAGCAGAGGGTTGTCATTTAATAACCACTTTTGCACATCCAGAAAAACAAACAAAATGTTGGAGGCAGTATTATGTAGAAATTTGTTAGATATCATATTTGGGCTGCATAATTTAGTCAATATTTCCCAATCAGTGATGTAGCTACAGGCTGATCTCTTAAGTGTGCAACCAGTGTTTCTTGTTTGTAATTAGAAACAGTGTCAACTTGATCTGATTAATCAATAAAAATGTGTATCTATAAACTCACTGGCCACTTCTAGCACCAGGTTGGACCCCCTTTTGCCTACAGAACCCCCTTAATTCTTTGTGACGTAGATTAAACATTCCTGGAAAAATTTTGATCAATATTGACATGATAGCATCACACAGTTACTGCAGATTTTTCAGTTGCACATTCGTGATGTGACTGTCGCATTCCACCATATCCCACTGGTTTAAGATCTGGTGACTGCGGAGGCCATTTGAATACCATGAACTCATTGTCATTTTCAAAAAACCAGTTTGAGATGATCTGAGCTTTGTGACAGAGTGCATTATCCTGCTGGAAGCAGCCATTAGAAGATGGGTACAGTGTGGTCATAAAGGGATGGACATGGTCAGCAACAAAACTTGGGTAGGCGGTGGCATTTAAATAATGCTTAGTTGGTACTGCAGGGTCCAAAGTACGCTGAGAAAATATCCTCACACGATCACCAGCAGTCTGAAATGTTGATACATGCCAGGAAAGATTCATGCTTTCATGTTCATGCCACATTCTGACCCTACCATCTAAATGTCACAGCAGAAATTGAAACTCATCAGACCAGGCAATGCTTTTCCAGTCTTCTGTTGTCCTATTTTGGTGAGCTTGTGTGAATTGTAGCTGCAGGTACATGTACTGACATGAGGGGTGCCTTGAAGGGCAAATGAAACAATTTGAGAAAACACATAACTGGATTAGCAGTGCAATATTACCCCTAAACGTTTGCATACGTGATCAAAAAATGTTTTTAATTATGAGTATTTTGAGGTTTTGTACTGTCCAGAAGTGACCATTGCTGTCAAATCGCTGCTCATCTTTTTCCGTCCCCGTGATGTCAGTGTCGCCACACAGCTCAGCCCTGATCATTCAGTTCTGTGTAAAGTGGATTGATTTTTCTGGAACATCGTGGGCTTATGCGTCAAGGTGGACTGTAAAAATGCAACAGGAATGGGCCTGGCAATGTTCAAGTTTCCAATGGAGTCACATAAAAGAAACTACGAGCTATCTAGATTACAAATGTTGGGAGAAAAGAGACCTGTGGAAGCCTCTAAGCCCTCCACGTTATGCGAGGTCCACTTCATGGACAGGTTCACAAAAAATCCCACGCTGGCCAAACAATCCAACAACCCCAACAAATGGAAAAAACCAAAAGGAGAAGTCTAGCAGTT
>VUQH01081172.1:5798-20850 GCA_015106775.1 Etroplus canarensis | reverse complement strand
CAGTGAGCAGACGTTGGACAAGATGATGGAGGGTAGCGCTGGCCGGCTAGGGTTTGATCTTAGCCTAGCACAGACACCCGCCCGCTTTCCGCGCTTTCGCTTCCTCGAGCACCGCTTGCGATGACGTCTGTCCCAGCCACCGGCGTCAGGTAACGCCGAGGACTGAAGGTCTGGTCCACGTAGCAGGCTGAGGTCACGAAGTTTGCAGAGAACTTCATCGTGAAGGTGAGTGGCTGCATGGTCTCTTAGCTGGAGTATGGTCTGGCGGTTGTAAACATGGACACCGCTGTCTTTGATGTCCATGCACTTGAGAGTCGGGCACTAAACAAGGATAATTACACAGATATAATGGTAATATAAGCACCATTGTGGCTCCTGAAGTGGCCGCTGCATGCTATCGCCGCGCCGCCATCTTAGGTATATGACAGACTGTGTGCGTACAAAACACAATTAAAATGGTAATGGTTTAAAATATCAGTTATTCTGTTCAGAGATGAAGTGTTTAAGTCCTACACTGATAAACAGCGTACAGTTTTTAAATGTCCTGGGGCTCACAATGTCATATAAATTGCAACAAATATGAATGTAGAAATAAATACATGTTCTATCAGCTACCTCTGCTCTTTAAACTAAAGGAACCCACAGTGACATTTGCCAAGCAGCAGCTCCTCCCCAACAACAGGCGAACCATCAGCAAGCAGATTTACTGTCACCCAAAGTTTTTACAGTGTGACATAAAAACACATTAAGGTCATGTTTTATTTATTTGTTCCACCATAATTAGCAATTTAAATAACTGTGCTATATTCAGGAGATTATTATATCGAATCTGTCCTCTGGGACCCATCAGGTCACAGACAGACCAGTAAAGGGGTCCATCCCGAGGTGTGCACCTCTGCAGGAGGTCACAGCACACTGATGGAGGCTTTTCTCTGTCCCTCTGTTTGATCAGTGCAATCTGCTATATTTGAACCCTCTGAGGTCTAAGTTGCCACCAGGGATGACCTCAACCCTAACTCTAACCTTAGACAATGAGGATATCATCTTAAAGTGAATATTTGGTCTGAGCTTCTTTATTCTCCAACACAGCCTAAACTCTCTGAGCCAAGCTTTCTGTCATTTCTTTAAGTCGTCTTCAGGAATAGTTCTCCAGGCTTCTTGAAGGACATTCCAAAGCTCTTCTTTGGATGCTTGTTCCATTCTCTGTTAAAGTGGTCCCAAGATGACTGAGGTTCATCCATCCCTCCATCAGACCTGTTTCCACTGATGTTCAGTCCACTTCTTTTCTCCCTGTTTCCCTTTCTTAAGAATGTCTTGTTGACAGCCACCCTTCCACTGAGACCATTTCTGATGAGGTTTCAGTGAGCAGTAGATGGATCAGCTGAAGGTCAGATGCATCTCTCAGGTCCTGTGTCAGGTTGTTAGAATGGCAACTGAATCAAAACAGGAGGCTCGAGGCAGAGATGAGGTGCAGACCAAGCAGGTTGTCCAGAGGTGGCATGTGGTTTCAGCAGCAGGCTCTGGTGTAGCCTGCTTATCATCAACCCACAGCCATACTATTCATGTGGGGGGACTTCCATCCATAATTAAAGTAACAAATTCTACGCTAAACTTTACTAACAAAACCCTATGAAGTTTAATCAACATTACTAAAAACCATAGCTATTAAATTACATTTACACCCTCTGGGCTACCACCTCTGACCTCAGTTAAAACACTATTCCCACGCAATTGTTTGTGGTTCCACCTGGAACCTTTAAAAGAATGCATGGGCCACTGGGGACTCGTTTGTCGAAACAGCCCTGGGAGGAAAGCACACAGGTGAGATTCACATCAATGCAACATTTCGCTCAATTATTAATTACTTTCCTATATCAATATTGAGAAGAATGATTTCTTACTAGCCTAAAACTTGTCAATAATCCATTATCATTTCCAGGGCAGATATACCTGTACCAGCTGGCAGGCCAAACCCAAAGAAAGAGTTAAAGAAGTTCATAAAATATTCTGTGTGTGTGTGTTTTGTCATGATTGTCACCTGTGTGCCAATATGATATATTTTAGTAATGAAGTGGACCTTCCTTACACAGGTATTTGAGGGATTTTTCTTAAGGATATGACTTTCAGATACTGTTCACCTGTTGTAGATAGTATTTTAGGCCTGCCATTCCTACTTTTACTTTTACTTTTCAATTCAATTCAATTCAAAAACTTTATTTGTCCCCAAGGGGCAATTCAAGGCACAGAGAGCAGCATACACAGGATAGCATAACGAGAGATGAAGTCAGTATTTACACAAAAAAAAATACAAGTCTAAGTGATGAAATGAGGTAAGAAATATTGGCAATATGTGGTATGACAGTGAATGAGAAAACTGCATATGACAGAAATGTATTGCTGCTGAGTATTATGTACAGTATGTCTAGTATGATATTAACAGTATTTACATGTTGTGCAGCTTGCATTAAATAAATTATACATTATACATAAAGTGCAGTAAGTAAAGTGAGTCCAGTGTAGACAGGAGGAGCAGGTGAGGGTTAAGTAGGGAGGCGCTAACTTGTCTAATTCACACAATTTTTGTAAATACACACAGCGTGTCATGCCGAGATATAAGATAAGATAAGATAAGATAAGACTTTATTGATCCCATGGTGGGGAAATTTGTGCGTTACCATAGCAGAAGAATACAAAGAGTATACCAATAAATCAAGAAATACAGAATAAATAAGTTAATAAGATAGTACACTATATACAATGGTAGCTGAGGTTCTATGTACACGCATACATAGTATGTGTTATGGATGGGGGGTTGTGAAAATGCCACGTCCTATATGCCACGTTTTCAACTAATAGTTCTTTGGGAATCACCTTGTTGGTGCAAAAATACCATTTTATGTCTGTCAAACTGTGTTATCATTGCCATTTTTCTTAGATTCAACTAAAGAAATGGAAACATGTGATGTGCTTTGTGGCTGCTGGTACAAAGTGCCTAAAGATACAACTTAAAATTGGTTCTTTGCTAAGCTGTTTGTTATGTGTCAATAAAACACTGATTCTTCCCTTGTGATAGGAGCCTTTTATGCTTGAATGATTTGTAGGTCAGTGTTAAGTGGCTTAACATATGAAAAACACTCCTGTGAGGTACAAGGAATGGACTGAGAACGAGTGAAAAAGAAGCCAATGTCCAAAAAAACCCCCCAAACAAACAAACATTGAAAGACCTTCAGAAAGTTTAGATACAAGAAAGTCAATATAAAAGAAAAAGAGAAGGGAGGGCTGGTTCAAGACTTTTGCTCAGTTTCGTAGACAGTTTTCATTTTTGCAAAGATTTTATGCTGAACACCCTTCCTGAAGCAGTGCCCCACATTTATCTGGATGTGGGACTGGCACTAGGAGCACACTGGCTTTATAATAAAGCTGATGAGTTATTGAGCCACACCAGTGTCTCCCATAGTTATCAGCGAAAGGTCCCTGGTTCAATTCCAGGTGGGGACACAAACCGCTCTCACCATGGATGGCTGTCAGGAAGAGCATCCAGCACCTTTGTGGATCTAGAGAAAATATATGATAGGGTGCAAAGAGAGGAACTGTGGGACCGTATGAGGAAGTCAGTATGTGAGGGTGGTGGATTTAGGACTCCTTGTGAACGATTACAGTATCGTTACAATAAAGGTATGACGTGATGGATTGTTTGGGAAACAGAAGGAATAAGTTACAAAGTCACAACGTGTTATGAGGTATTTATGACTTTCCTAAGTTGAGGTGTCATACCTGCTTCACAACTGCTTGGTGAACATCCATCACAGTTTGTGGAGGGAAATTTTTGCTGAACCAGCTTGATGTGGCTACAAAAGATTAGGATGCATTTACAACATTTACCAAGCAGTTACCTCAGCTGACAACATCTATGGGACATGTTGCAAAAATTTATGAAATCATAACCCTTCATGAAAGTGGTTGAGAAGTATGAGAAGTATGTGAAGGTGGTGCAGGACATGTATGAGGACAGTGAGACAGTGGTGAGGTGTGCAGTAAGAGTGACAGATGGGTTGAAGGTGGGGGTGGGATTACATCAGGGATCAGCTCTGAGACCCTTCTTGTTTGCAGTGGTGATGGACAGATTGACAGATGAGGTCAGGAAGAAGTCTTCGTGGACTATGATGTTTGCAGACAACATTGTGATCTGTAGTGAGAGTAGGGAGGAGGTGGGGGAGAGCCTGGAAAGGTGGAGGTATGCACTGGAGAGATGAGGGATGAAAGTCAGTAGAAACAAGACAGAGTACATGCGTGTGAATGAGAGGGAGGCAGGTGGAACGGTGAAGATGCAAGGAGTAGAGGTGGTGAAGGTGGATGAGTTTAAATACTTGAGGTCAACCATCCAAAATAACGACCAGGTGTACAAGAGAGTGCAGGCAGGGTGGAGTGGGTGGACACAAGATTCAGAAGGATAGCTGCAAGAGTGAAAGAGAAGGTTTACAAGACAGTAGTGAGACCTGCTACACTGTATGGTTTTTGAGACGGTAGCACTAACAAAAAGACAGGAGGTGGAGCTGGAGATGGCAGAGTTGAAGATACTGAGATGTTCACTGGGAGTGACCAGGATAGACAGGATTAGAAATAAGTCCATCAGAGGGACAGCTCAGACAAAGCCAGAGAGGCAAGGTTGAGATGAGTTGGACATGTGGATGGTGGAAGGATGGTGGATATATTGGACAAAGGAAGTTGAACATGGAGCTTCCAGACGGGATGAAAAGAGGAAGACCACAGAGAAGGATCATGGTTGCGAGGAATGCATGGGATACGGTACAGGGGACAAGATGAGATGGAGGCAGATGATTTGCTGTGGTGACTCCCAAAGGGAGCAGCCGAAAGAGGACTAAAAGTACTGAGCAGACTGCTCAGGTGGAGCTGAAATGTCACTTCACCTCATGAGTCATGGAAGAGTTTTTTGTGGGAATCTAACTCAGTTTCATGTTGTTTTACAGCTGAAAGTTCTCGACAACGTCCTCCAATCCCCTTCACGGCTTCATGTTTCCTCTATGTTTGACAGCCTGGTTATTTGTGTCTGGTCTTTATCGTCAGGACTGTGATCAGAGTAAAGTCACATCTTCATCATGCTGAGCTACCGTGAAACGAGCTCAGCATCATCCTGTTTGCAGCGTGACACTCAGTGGAAGATGACATATCCGCCAACATCACCACACATCCCGCAGGACCGCAGATGCTTCACCCACAAAGACAACTGTAATTACAACAAGTCTCAGAGGAGGGCCAGCTCTGACCTGACAGGAAGGTTATTAATAATTTTATAACAACAGGCACCAACGTAAAGATTTAATACATGCTCTCAGATCAGCTCACAACTGGTTTTCATAAAAGAAGAATATGAGTGCAAACATATTTCAGACTTTAATCAATCAGCGATATTAAGTGATGAGTTAATGTGGAATGACCCGAAATGAGAAGAAACAGAAACAAAGCAAGCTCAAGATACATAAATTCCTTTAAACCTGCTGTCTTTTTAATGACCAGGAGGGGGCGATTCCCTCAGTTGTTGAAAGAAGTCAAATTGTGTAGAAGTCTATGACAAAATGATTCAACTTCTCACTTCATGTGTGACCTCAGTAAGCAGTTTCCTGGTGATTTCATGGTCTTAGTCCTAAATTTCCAGTCTTAGTTAATACAACACCATGTCCAGCAAACAGTGGCCTTCAGGGAACATTTCCCAAAGGTTCCCCGAAGGCCACATTTTGGCGAACATCCTAGGAACTTCCTCTGAAGGTTATTTTTTTAAAGCCTTCATTGGCCCTGAAGGTCTTCTGAGGGTTTTCTGAGAGAAGGTTTGTGGAACATCCCCCTCACAGTGGGCTTGAAGTTTGAGGGAAGCTCGTGGAACATTCCCCAGACTACAATATTTACCAAAAATGACCATACCCCTGACATCAAGAAAACTTTGCTAAGCGATGGTTGGGGAACATTACCTGGGGGAGAGGTGCAGCAGACATTCATGGAACATTCTCAGAAAAGCCTGTGGTTTGCTGGGTGCTCATTTTGTACATTATGATAAAGCAGGTGATTATTTATGACATGATTGAGAAGTCACTACTGTTCGTGGTTTCTCAGTCAGATAAAGCTCAGACTCATCTGATCTGGTTTCAAAACACCAATATGAATATGCTCACCTTCTTCTCTAACCACTGGAAGACATCACAGTAGCTTTAGCAAACAATCTAGAGTGGGAATTCACATATTAAAGAGGTGAATGCTGTACCAAACCAAGATCCTCCAACACAGTTAGAAAATTATCTATAGCACCTAGCTCCTACACTGTATGTGTAGCATATGTGTTAAATACTTATGAATTTCACCAAAACATTTTTTTCTTATATTAAGTATTTCATTTTGTGGTTTCATCTCCTGCCTATGTGTTTTGAGTCTGTGTGTGTTCGCGTAGTTGGGCACTACATGATGATGTCAGCGCGTGCATGTGTGCCTCGGTCACAGCTCCTTCCAGCATGGCCGGGGGTAAGTCACTGTCACGTTGCTCTCTGCTAATAAAAGTTTTCTAAGGCCACACGTTGTAATTTGAACATAGCCGAACTGCCACACTTTGGTCTGTTTAATCTCCGACTCGTTCGGTGCAAGTTTTGTAGAGGGCTGAGTTCGCTAACTGAAGTTTTAATGAGTTTCAGACTGAGGCTACAACTACAACGCTAGCATGCTAAGTTAGCCTGGCCACTAGCGGCAGGTGAAAGGAATTGCTGCAGTATTTTGTTAACGGCGGTCACTCTGTTCTTTTGTCAGGAGAGCTGGCCTAAGAGACGCACAACACACACAGCTCATGGTTCTGTATTTTTATATATTGCAGGTATGGACATATTTTTATGTTCTGGAAATGTTTTTTTTCATTATTTGCTTTTGTGGTATAGAATAAGTTCCTATATCACTGGTTAAATGGTGTTTATTACTATAATTAGATTTGAGTTTAAGGTTTGAATTGTGGCATCGCAAAGCACCAAAAGTTTTGGATCCTGGTTATTCAGTTGTATTTATTTGTTTTATTGTCTCATTGTTCTTGTATTATTTTGTATATTGTTTTTATAAGTTGTTTTTGGTGATTTTTCAGTGACATATTATTTTATGTTATTTATTTTATGCTTTTTGTTGACTTTTGAGAGCTTAAGTTGATATTTTAAAACAATCAATTAATTGCATTTGATTTATTATGTTATTGTAGAGTTTATGAAGCTGTAAGGGTCACAGCTCCTTCCAGCATGGCCGGGGGAGAGCTGGCCTAACAGACGCACAACACACACAGCTCATGGTTCTGTATTTTTATATATTGCAGGATGCATATGTTGCAGATAATCACAGTAAAGAGCCCAGAGATCCAGAGCTGACTCCTGCCTCTTATTTATGCGCCAGAACACAACGCAGAGATAGGCGTAACACGCATAGACGGGTTACACTTCCAAAAAATTACACTCTAACGCTGCATTTCCTCATAGTTATATTAAAAAAAATTAATAAACCACTTTTGCAGCTTTTAAGCCAGTGTTTTACTTTTAAGGCCCCCAGTTGGAGTGTTTTGGCTCGTTTGACTTACTAAGCTCACTAGATTCATTTTAAGTCAACCTTTTCCTGTGTAAAAGCTCTGATAAACTCATTTGGTCTGCTTATGACACAACAGAGTTAGCAACTAGATGCAAGCATGCTGAAGCATTTGGAAGCTATAAAAGCCAGATATTTCTCTTAAGGGATCAAAACTAAACTGAAGTGACAGGAAATCCTGGAATTACATTCATTGAGTTGCCAACAACACATTGCTGTGTGTTCTGGTTTGATGATTGATGATGGTTCAATATGTTGCCGTATCCCAGGTGGCCCCCCCGCCAAAAAAAAAAGACCAGTACAGACTTGATTTCAGTGTTGTCTTACATTCATATTGCAACAAATATTTCTAAAACGCACTGTTCAAGCAAATCAAATAAATTATGCCCAGCTGCACATATTAATGTAAATATGTTGCTATAGGTATAAGAGTAAATAACCATAACTAGATATACATGTGGCTATGAGGGCGCAGACATCCAAAGCTGTCCTCATTCTGTTTCTGTCTCTCTCTCTCTCCCACAGACACTGAGCTCAGATCCAGCTGGAAGCAGAGACCCCTGGGCAGAGATATCCCTCCGTCTGTTGCTCTGTGTCTGTCACTCAGCAGTGTTGTGTCTCTTCAAAGCGACTCCCCCCTCCTCGCCTTCGCATCACTACAACCCACTGTACTGACAGCACACCAGGGAGTGACACTGATCACCTGCATAATGACAGGAGCGTCTCTCTCTATGTCTCTGGCCTTGTCTCCCTCCCTTCCCTCTCTTTGTGCTGCTTGGTAACCAGTGAAGAAGGCCTTGTAAACAGAACTCAAGTCGATTGCATGGCTGATTGCTTATGAGTTCTGTCAACCTGTAATGCCACCAGGTTAAAGGTTTTGGCAGGTGCGTGGAGACAGAACAAAACCGATTCCAACTGATATTCTAACTTTGGGAAAGCATTTCATACTGAGAATTCTGGTATGTTCAGCTTCCTGAGCATGAAGAACAGCTGGATCAACACCTTTCTCCACAACAAAAAATTGCTTTATACCTATGCCGCATATCATTTCAGTGTTACACTCGGACAGAGACAGGGAGCAAGAATCTAAAGGGGTTATTCATAGCTGACATTTTGGCTGCCATTATCATTCATTTTTTTAAAGCACAAAAAACAGGTGACCATATTTGGATGAAAGGGTGGCTTTCTCAGTTACTGTGGAATGCTGCCCAGCTTGGTTAGCAAGATACATCTAATATATGAGTGCATTGCATGGATATTGATGTCTGATAATTGGTGCAAACAAGTTAAAAGAGTGACATCAATTAAAAGCCATCGAGAAGTCAAGGAAGCTCCCAAACAGTCATATATAGGACAACAGTTCTTGATGAGCCCTGACTTAGTGATTCTTGTGAAAATGGAAGCATGCCAGCAGAATTAAAGAAAATTGCACTTTGGCCTTAAGAACAATCCGGGTGAATATCCAGTAGGTGATCATCGGGTGCAAGTTCCAATAAATCTAAGCAATACTCTGGGAGGAGTAGCAATTCTTGATAAACTGGAAAAACGCCTATAAAATGACAAATCAGCACCTTGAGTGCTCAGTTAGAGTAGAAAAACACTGCATAAATAACAGTCCATTTAGCGTTTTAAAAACTACAATGTTGACCAAGAGCGCAGTTAGATTGTAGACCCATTAGATGACCATTGTGTGCAAATTTCATTAAAATCTGACCAATACGCTAAGAGGAATAGCAATTCTTGGAAAAATAGAAAAGTGCCAATAAAATAAAAAAGTATGCACTTCCCCTTGACCTTGAGCACAGTGTGGGTGGAGACCCAGTGGGTGATCACCGAGTGAAAGTTTTACTAAAATCTGACCCACATTCTGAGAGGAGCAGCAATTCTTGTTAAAATTAAATTAAAAAAATGTCTATAAAATGACAAATAAACACCTTGAGTTCTCAGTTAGAGCAGAAATACACTGCGTAAATAACAGTTCATCTACCGTTTTACCAAACATGACCTGACCTTGAGCACAGAGCCATTAGGCGAACATTATGTGCAAGCTTAAAATCTGACCAAAACTCTAGCAGGAGTAGTGATTCTTGTGAAAATGGAAAAGTGTCCGTAAAACTACAAATATGACCCTGACTTTTAGCACGATTTGGATGAGGACCCATCAGGTGATCACTGGACAGCTGGACATATGGACAATAGACCTCCTTGAAATGGCATTGGTCCTTCAGGTGGATGAACAAAAAAAATGTAACTAGTTTTTCATGTGTGTCAGTTATGTTTATTTTCTTTGTTCCCTGATTGCCAAGACGTGGCAGAACAATTCAATACTATGGCTCATATACAGTACAGTACAGACATCTCATTTTTTGCCCCTCTAGTGCACCTGTTGTTAATTTCATTAACACCAACATAGCTGAAACTGATTAACACCCCCCTCTGCTACTTGTTCCCTTCCTTTAGTTGAGCAGTGTATATATACACATCTGTTCTGAAAGGCCCCAGAATCTGCAACACCACTAATCAAGAGGCACCACCAAACAAGCCACACTATGAGGACCAAGAAGCTCTCCAAACAGCTCAGGGACAAAGTTGAGGAGAAGTACAATCAGGGTTGAGTTATAAAAAATATCTGAAACTTTGAAAGTCTCTTGCAGCATCATTAAATCCACCATCACAAAATGGAAAGACTACGGCACCACAACAAACCTGCCAAGAGAGGGCCGTCCACCAAAACTCACAGACCGGCAAGGAGGGTATTAATCAGAGAGGCAACAAAGAGAACCCTGAAGGAACTGGAAAAGTCCACAGTGGAGACTATAGGACTGTCTATAGGACCATTATAAGCCGTACACCCCACAGAGCTGGGCTTTACAGAAGACTGGCCAAAAAAAGCCATTGTTTACAGAAAAAGAAAAGAAAAACTTAACAAAAACATTAAAATTGACTTTAAAACACCTCATCACCCCCCAAGAACACCATCCTCACAGGGAAGCATGGTGGTGGCAACATTATGGGCAAGGACTGGCAAACAGGTCAGAATTGAAGGACTAATGGAAGGTGTCAAATACATGGAAATTGTTGAGGAGAAACTGCTTGAGTCTTCCAGGGATTTGGGATTGGGGATAGAAGATTACCTCTCAGCAGAACAATAACTCATAGGCATCCTGCTAAAGCACCACTGAAGTAGTTTAAGGGGAGACATGTTACCAGTAAATCCAGTGCAACTTGAAGCAGCTGGAGCAGTTTTGCTTTGAGAAATGGGCAAAAATCCCAGTGGTTAGATGTACCAAGCTCATGGAGACAAACCTTAAAAGCTCCAAAAAGTGGCTCTAAAAGTGCTGACTTTGCATCTGCGTATATGCTAAACACTACTACTAAGGTTCAGAAAAACTAAAAGGGTAAGGCACCATACTAGACATGTTACATTTCAGCTGATAATAAACTTTTCAATAAACACATTTTTATAATTGGGGTATTTAAAAAAAAATCACTTACAGCAATAGTTGAGAAAAACAACCTTACATGCGTTCATGTAAAAACCACAGGGAGCCACTGGTGATGTGTAAAAGCGACCCTAGAGTTACAGGTTTGAATGTCAAGTTCTGACATCACACTCCGCAATCATACAGGAAAAACACATGCCCTCTGCTAACAGTGACAAAAACGCCAACCAGCAGACATGTTAGCTTGCCACACTGTGAACCCAGAAATCACAAGTAGACTCCATTTTAGCTTTCTTTTCATATGTTACAAAACAGACATGAATTGTCACATCAAGTCAAGAAATATAGTTAATTGCAGCCCCTTTCTTGTAGAACATGCCCAGTCCAGATGAAGTTCTTATGCACTTGTTTGACCTTTGAAGTGTGAATGAAGGGAGAAGTGGCTGACAAGCCCCATTACTTATTTATGCTGTTTTCAAACTGCGCACATTGCTATTCACTCCGGCAGACAGCCTGCTAAATACCAGCACTGAAATCTGAGTGAACTGAGCAGACAAGGAAATACTGAAAACTGCTTTCATTATGGATACTATAACACCAATTCCAAAAAGGTTGGGGTGCTGTGTAAAATATTAAAAAAGATACACTGCAGTGATTCACAAATCTCATATAATAATATTTTTATTCACAAAAGAACACAGAAAACAGATGTAGAAAGTGAGACATTTTAATATTTCATGAAAAATACTAGCTCATCTTGAATTTGATGGCAGCAACATTTCTCAGGAAAGTTGGGACAGGGCCATGGTTGCCACTGTGTAGCATCTGCTCTTCTTTTAAGAACAGTCTGTAAAACATCTGGGAACTGAGGAGACCAGCTGCTGGACCTGTGGGAGAGGAATGTTGTCCCATTCTTATCTGATATAGGACAGGACGATACAGGATGATATGAGATAATACAGGATATAGTTGCTCAACAGTCCTGGGTCGTCTTCGTGGTATTTTGTGTTTCATGATGCACCAAATGTTTTCAGTTGGTGAAAGGTCTGGACTGCAGGCAGGCCAGTCCAGCACCTGAACCGTTCTACTGCGAGGCCATGCTGTTGTAATAATGCAGTTTAGCATTGTCTTGCTGAAATATGCAAGGTGGGGGAGGGTAGCATAGCTTGCTCTAGAACCTGTATATACCTTTCAAGCATTGATGGTGCCTTTCCAGATGTGCAATCTGCCAGTACCATAGGCACTAAAGCACCCCCATACCATCAGAGATGCAGGCTTTTTAACTGATAACAAGATGGTCCCTCTCTTCTTTTAAATCTGGAAGATGCTGCATCCATGAGTTTTAAAATGATTGGTCTGACTACAGAACAGTTTTCCACTTTGCCACGGTACATGCTGAATGAGATTTGGCCCAGGGAAGATGGTGGCATTTCTGGATCATGTTCTCACATGGCTTCTTCTTTGCATGATTTAAACCTGTATTTGTGGATGGCACGGCCAACTGCGCCATCTATTTGTGGTACAGTGCTGCCTGAGGGCCTGAAGATCACCTGCATCCAGTGCTGATTTTCAGCCTTGTCCCTTGGACACAGAGATGTCTCCAGATTCTCTGAAACATTTGGTGACATTATGTACCAGAGATGATGGAATATTCAAAATCTTTGTAATTTTTGAACATTATTCTAAAATTGCCCCACAATTTGTAGATGCAATTTCTTGCAGATTGCTGAACCTCTGTCCATCTTTACTTCTGAGAGACGCTGCCTTTCTAAGGTGCTCTTTTTATACCCAATCACATTACTGGCCTGTTGCCAATTAGTGTACTGGTTTACACATTCACCTTTCAAGGACTCTCTCACCATAGAGTGCTGTGTCCAGAAGGCCAGCAGCTGGTCTCCTCAGTCCCCAGATGTTTTACAGATTGTTGTCAAAAGAAGAGGGGATGGTATACAGTGGTCAACATGGCCCTTGTTCCAACTTTTTTGAGATGTGCTGCTGCCATCAAAGTCAAGGTAAGCTAGTATTTTCTTACTTTCAACATTTGAGAAGTTTTCTGTGTTCTTTTGTGAATAAAATACTGGTTTATGAGATGCAAATCATTGTGTTATTTGTATTTTACAGTGTCCCAACCTTTTCGGAGCTGGAGTTGTATAATTAAGCCACATATACTGTACCGTGTTTTTTGAAATCTTCAACCCATTGAAAAAAAGTTCTGTATGTTTGAGTAAAGCTTTTGAACAGAAATGAAAAACCTCCTCAAGGTTCCTGTGGGGATTGAGAACCTTTTGATGACTCCTTTTTTAGGAGTCTAGGCCATTAGCTGGACACAGTCAGTATATCTGCTTAGACATGCTGCGTGAAAACTGAGCCAGCCCGTAGGAGGAGGATGGTGCATGCTGGGAAACAGACATCATCATGTCTGGATTTGCGAGTTCTGTCACATCGAACTCCCCATTCTGAAATGAAACCGTGGTTAAATCAACATTAAGCGGTGTAGTTAGCTGAATGGCTCATTTAAAGATCATGCATAATTAAAACATGGAATAATTGATTTCCATCTCAGCCTTATTCTATAGAGACAAGGCTGGGTGATATTTCTTTTATTAAGTAAAGCATGATAAAAAAAGAAAGCAAGTGCCTGGGAGGAATGTAATGAGTCCCCGGGAATATCAGAAACAGGCACGGATAGGAGGATACTAATGAATTGTCCTACATTACAAGGAAGTCCCCAAACAAAAGCATGTTTTTGTCGTACACAGGACTGCACTTTTTCCTCCTCGTCATCTGCCACCATGGTAACGGCACCATTTCCTTTTTTTCCCTCGTTTTTTTTTTTTTTTGACATACGAAGATGGTGAATTGCGAGCGTGAAAAGAGAGAGAGGGAAGAAAAATGGGAGGTGGAGGAGGCAGCAGAGGAGAAAATGATTGGTTGTGCTCTTCAGCGGGGAAAAGGGTTCCCCCTCTCCTTCGAAACTTGTTAAAAGATTTTTTTTTTTTTGGGGGGGGGCTATTTTTAGAGCAGATTGAAGTCAGAAAAAGAGCATGATTTGCTGTCACTCACTCAGCCTAAAAGATGGGTTTCACTGAACTGTTTTTTAAAGCTAAATGAGAATCAAAAGGTGATGGAAGGCAGATGCCAGACTCTTAACCAAAAACACAGAAGAATTTCCCCATTACAAGATGATGTGCTGTTCCCCTTGTTGTCTCTGTCATTATCCCCCCCTCCGCTCACACACGTTTCCTCCCTGCCCTCATTATACGGCTCACTGTGACATGACAGCCAGTTCGCTGGGGGAACCCTTCTAAATCCATAGCTTTTGGCAACCAACCACTTGCTGGGCCTAAAAATAGCCTATGAAAATTTTTTTTCCAGGCGTTCTAATTTGAATAATTCGTTGTCACTTTAAGTCAGCGTTGGAGGAGCTGAGGTGGAGGCAAGTTAATCTGTGCCAGCTCCTGCTGGCTTAATTTGGTCAGACTCAAAGGATCAAGACAAAGGCACTGTGAGGCTCTAAAGTTTAAGATTTAAAGAGATTTAGTTGAGAATCAGCACCTCCAAGTCTGAGTCCATGATACTCAGCCAGGAAAAGGGTGGATTGCCCTCTACGAGTTGGGGACAAGGCCCTGCCCCAAGTGGAGGAGTTCAAGTATCTCGGGGTCTTATTCAGGAGTGAGGGGAGGATGGAGCGGGAGGTTAACAGATGGATTGGAGCAGTGTCTGCAGTGATGCGGACGTTGTACCGGCCTGTCATGGTGAAGAGGGAACTGAGCTCTAAGGCAAAGCTTTCGATTTACCAGTCAATTTACGTTCCTACCCTCACCTATGGTCACCAACTTTGGGTATGACTGAAAGAATGAGATATAAGCAGCCAAAATGAACTTTCTCTGCAGGGTTGCTGGGCTCACCCTTAGAGACAGGGTGAGGAACTCAGTCATCCGGGAGAGGCTCAGAGTAGAGCCGCTGCTCCTCCACATCGAAAGGAGCCAGTTGAG
>VUQH01081170.1:0-44449 GCA_015106775.1 Etroplus canarensis | reverse complement strand
GGAGGAAATGTAAGATTTTACACTTTTTTCTACACTTTTGTCTTGATTATCCACAGCCAACAGACAGCTGGTATGCACTCTACACAGCAATAACTCTTGAGTTGTACTCTGCTAATTGGCAGGAATAAAACTATTTATCACATGCACAACAGTGCACAACATATAATTTGCTCAGAAGAACAAAATAAAAACACATTAACATATACAAGCAAATATACAGCTGACATCAACTACTAGAACCTGCCAGTTTGTTGCATCCATGCTGTCCACATTACTGCTAGCAGCTCCCAACAATAAAAACAAAACATCAGTTCAGGACCAATGAGGAAAAGTTAAACATGTCAGCATGTAGCAACAAACACAAAAATGTAATGTGACAGAGAAGTCTTCTTCCAGTATGGGCAAAAGATAATAAGACTATCAGGGCATAAATACACACAACAAGCCTAATTTAACCTTGAGATTTATATATAGCACACTCTTTTGTTTGCCAGTGCGGCCAGAATAGCAGAGGGCTGGAGCAGAGAAAGCAACAAGGAGAGAAGGACAGCCAAGATGAGCTGACAGCTTGAAGTGTATACTAATCCACCTGTATGTGAAGGCAGAGTAACGTGACGGCTTAATTAAATTTATCAGAGTCATTAAGGGGAGATGAAAACAGGAACTGGAGAAGACAGATGCCAGTTTTTAGATTTATTTGCCACTTCCAGATGGCAGAACTTCTGTAACTTATTTCAAAATTAGAAAAAGCAAAGTCAGAGTTGCAGGAAAGATAAGAGAATTTTTCAGTGCATAAGGTTCTATGTATAACTGTGGAGGTCAGAAAGCAAAGTCATTTTGAATGGTTAATGAGGGGAGTAAATGCCTTGATCCTCAATGGATTCCACGCCTAGGGCCATATTCAAATATTTAATGAGATATTTAATGCTCTTGGTATCCATCTGACAAAAAGGCATACATCCTCACACAGGAAAACTGAGGTTGGATCTTTTCCCTCAAATGTCTTTTCCACATATTTTCCATAAACTGCTGTGCATAGGAGCATGTAAACTTTATAGAATTACCCCATGGATGGTGGAAGAGTAATCAGAAAGACCACTTTAAATCTATCATTTTATTAATATCACTCAGAAATCCCTGAGAGGTTTTCAGCAGAGCCCTTTGCTGAATTCAAAGGAACCATTCAGATGGAGTGACAGCTGTATTCAGGCCCAGACAGAATGATAAGAGAGAGAAACACTTGAGCTGAAGACAAAACCTTCTGCTTTCTAAGTCAATTTAATATTTTACTTTAGGAGAATGGCACAAGTCATAAAACAGTCCTAGAATGCATACAGCACACTTTGAATAATGCAGAAATGTTAAGTTAATTAAGAAGGCTGATTTAATAGAATTTAATTGCAAGATAAATACATATTGTAGCTAGTCAATAAATCTAGTTGTCAATAGACTTGATGACCTTGTTCCATCCACTGCAGTGCATTGAGTTTCTAACATTTTTTTCAGAATCAAGTAAGCACTACATAAAAGTCTCTCTGGTTTGTGAAGCCTCTCTTCACCCACATGTGTTACTGCTATAACAGAAAATCTTTCAAATGCTTGTCTCCACGGGAAACTCAGAGGAGCCATGACTATCATTAATCCATTAGCAAACACCCAGAGAGCTGCCAAGTGGTTTCTTTTTATGTTCACAGTTAGAGTGTGTTTTTCATAAACTATGATCTGAGTATCATGATGTTCCAAGAGTAAAATAAATTTGTACTAAGAGATAGAGATTGAGTTTTTGTTTATGCAAATAAGAATCAGAATCAGAAAGGGTGCAGGGGGCAGAAGTCACCTCATCACCACCTCCAGCTCTTCTGGGGGGACACCAAAGCATTCTCAAAGCAGCCGAGAGACATAATCTCTCCAGCTCATCCTTGGCCTGCCCTGGGGCCTCCTTCTGGTCCAAAACATGCAGGTGCTATCCAAAAGGCTTTCTAAACAGGTGCCTGAACTACCTCGAGTGCTTCCTCACACTGACTGTTAGAAATACTCTAAAAAGTATTACTGAACTCTTAAATGGTGATCACACTTAAAGGCTTATCGGCTGAAGCGAAATATCAGCCTGCCATTTACACTAACCGTGGTCGCTGATCTTAATGCATCTTTCTTTTTGCACCATTTCAAGTGGGAAATGACATATTTGAATGCCAGATTACTATAATTTAATTTTTACTGCACAGTATTTGACAAAGAAAATTGTTTTACATTATGTAAAACAATTTTCTTTGCTTTACATTATGTTAAGAACCCTTAACATAATGTAACTTTGAAATGTTTACATCCATGTTTGGCTACTACTTTTCTTCTACCCTGCAATTTGCTGGTGCAGTAGTGTTTCTTCTCTATGTATGTGAGAGACCATCTACTGCAGCAGGAAGTACAGTAATACAAAAGAAGTTTGAGCTCTTTGGCAGATGGTTATGCATTTGTCTGTCTGCCTTCAGGAAGATTTTGTCAACTTAACAGCATCATAGCTTTGCAAGATGCTGTCACCAAAATTTATAGGTTCTATTCATTTCATTTCAGTTTATTACCAGTTCACATCAACAGTCATCTTAAGCATTTTATATCATAAGTTTAAGACTCTTCAACAATAGACAGTGAAAACCACAACAATTCATCAATCCCCTATGAGCAGGAAGAGTGGGGAGGAAGAACTCCATTTTAACAGGAAGAGCCTAGCAAAACCAGGCTCACAGAGGGGCAGTCACTTTGCAGAAACAGCTTGGGGGTGAGGGAGAAGAGAAGGGAGAAAAAGAGAGCAAGAATAAAAGAATAAAAGTAACAAATGGGAAAAGAAAATATGGAAGGCAGCAGGCAAAAACTACAAAGCTGACATGCAATACTGGCAACACATGGGAAATCACAAGAGTGGACTAGAGGGAAAGTGGCATCGGTGTAGACCCATAGCAGCCTGGGCCCAATGTAGAATGGCTAATGATGTTTTCAGACAGAACACAAAGGACTTAGGGCACTGTTGTCTGACAACAAGATGGTCCTGGGTGTGAATCCACTTGCTGGATATACTGTATATATGTACTAAATTTTGCCTCTGTACACCCCCGTGGTGGATTTTGAACCATTCAACATGTGATTGAAGTGATTTAAGTTTTAGGGGATTTAACAAAAATATTGCATTAACTGTTCAGGAATTACAGCAATTGTTATACATTCTCCCCCATTTGCAAAGGTTCAAAAGTAACTGGACACACATTTTTAAGTATAAGGAATGTTTTTAATACTTAAATGAAAATCCTTTGCAGACAATGACTACCTAAGGTTTGGAACCCATGGACATCACCAAATGCCGTTTCCCTCTCTTGCGATGCTCTGCCAGACCTTTACTGCAGCCACCTTCTGCTGCTGCTTATTTGTTGGTCGCTCTGCCTTCAGCTTTGTCTTTAGTAACAGAAAGACATGCTTTGTTGGGCTGAGATCAGGTGACTGGCTTCCCCATTGAACAACATCCCATTTCTTTGCCTTGAAAAACACCTGAGTTGCTTTTACTGCATTCATTCTTTTAGCAATGTTCTAAATTGTTGTTTTGGCCAGGCCTAAAGCTTTTTCTGTCTCTCTGTCAGTTTGACCAGCAGTAGGCTCCAAAAAATAAACTAAATATCTACATTAACAAACACCAAATACAATATGACTTTAAAAGTAAGTAAATATTTATTCATATATACAAATTCCTATAATTAATTCAATAACCTCTATGTAGTTTAAATAATTACCTACACTGAAGTATTTTTCCTAAATTTCCCTAACCTGTCCTAATGGTTTGTCCCGAGGGTTCTTATGCAGGCAGCTGAGCTCCATTGTCTCTTTTGTCCCACACAAAGTAAAATTTACTAAACCATATAACACAAAATATATATTACAAAATAATTATAACCTGTGACCATTTGTGACTGAGGAGTCATCCTTACATAGCAAAGTTGGCCAGTCTCCCTCTGCTTCCACACCTCCTACAAACTGTCACTGAACTAAATTTAACTAAACTCATTAACATCTGTTTGGACGTCATATAGACAGTTCCAGTAAACAGCTACCAAACGCAACTTGACACTTGGGATCAACTCCAGATATTTTTTCTACTTAGTTTGTCACAGAATAATGTGGGAACAGGCCTTACCTGACCATAAAACTGCTTGTCAGTCAATTGTCCCATTAATTTTGAACCTCTGAAAATAGGGGACTGTGTATAAACAATGGCTTTAATTGCTAATGCCATGCAATTCAGTTGTTGATCCCCTTTAAACTGATGCTGATATTCTGAACTTCAATCACAACTTGACTGCAGTGGTGTACAGAGGCAAGGCTTAAAAAGAACAATGTGTCACAGTCCAAATACTTATGGACCTGACCTAACTGTATATGTTAAGTAAAAATGCCCCCAGTCTACTGATCCTAAGAGCTGGTCCTGATAGCTTCTATTGTACAATCATCTTAAGGGCTCAGCTGAAAGATAGGTTAGAGACAAGTAGTCACTAAGTACAACATCAGTCTGATGATCCCATGGCCCCATCACAAGCAAACCACTAGTTCACCAACACACATAAATGTAATAAATGAAAAAAAAAACCCCATAAAACAGTGGTTTTAAAAAAATGCTATTTTTCTTGGCTTTATCTTTTTAGTTTATTTTTGCTAACACTTCACAGTATTTAAAAAAGACAGTCTCCAATCTCACAAAACTTTAGCAGAAGCTCTAGCAGTGTTGATACTTTTCCTTTCTGTATTTGCTCTGTTTCTTCAAGCAACACAAAAGCATGAACGTGAACTAAAATGCCTGACAGCCCAAATTGCTGGCTTTTACATCACTGCCCAATCCTTTCCCCAAAACCATTACCCCAGGTCTAAAGATCCAGTCCGATAAAAGGAAGATAGATCAAGACTGAAGTGGTGTCTCTGTTAGCTGTGATTACACAACAGTGTTATCCTTTCCTCCTGCTTTAGCCCTTTGTTCCAGGTGATGTGCTGATGAGCTGCTTCTCCCTATAGGCACGCTATCTCTGTGGCTAACCCATACAGATGGTGCAGACAGCGAGATAAGATCCTCTCCGTCCTGCAAGAAGGCCACGCCAGAGGCAAGATAGGGTGTCAGTGTGATCTAATACGCCCTTTGCCATGTTGTTTCACAAAAGAAAGAAGAATCAGCAGATGATGTTAAAATGTATGGAGGATGATGACATCTGTTGTCTGCTGAAGCAAATTGAAATTAACATGATGTAAAAGGGGACAACAAAAAAAAATCACATTCCAGTGATGGTTTCTTCTGAAAGGACCTTTACTTCACTTAACTGAGAAGAAGGGTTTCATGATCTCAGTCCATAAAAATGTTGATATTCTCCTCCAAGTTGCCTTTATTTATCACCAATTGCTTAAAGTAATGAGCTCTGCATCTTGCCTCTCAGACTACAGGCTATCCTACCTTACTGCTAGAGGTTGTTGAGGCAGAGGCAGTCTGAAAAGGAATACATAGGGAAATTTCCCATACTGTGTTTTTTATGTTGAAAATATTTAATCCAGCATGCTACTGTGGAACATGATTTCTTTCTGTTACTTTCCTGGAAAGATGACTAATTTTACTGCAGTGGAATAAGGCTTTACCCAAACCCTTTTCAAGCCTCGTGATGGATATTATGTAACATCTACAGGTGGAAAATAATAATTCACCGTGCAACGCGACATTTTGCACAATATGAAAACCATTTATACATTATTTCAACAGGGCCACATTCAATTAAAAATTATAGAATAATCCCCATCTTCCTCTCTGTGGAGACAGTCCTCTTTTACATGTATAGAACAGCGGGATATCTGTTTGCCTAAGCAGTTATCACAACCAACTGTGATAACTGTGAGTTTTATTGCAGCTGTGTGGAAAAAGTCTATCTAAAATGCAGGCTGGTACCTTTAGATTGGGCAGAGATTTGTATCTTGGTAACCCAGAAATTTGAGCTTTCTAAAATCTAGTATAAAAGAGTGTACTAGTACCCAAACCAAGATCCTTTCTCTAACCTTTACAAGCAGAAACACTCCAAAATGTTGCTAGCCTGTGGGCGGTCTTTTGTCCTTCAAGCTCAGGTCCTCTACTAGAGGCCCAGGAGCTTGAGAGTTCTGCACAGTATTTAGCTGTTTCTAGGACTGCACTCTTCTGTACAGAGATTTCAGATGTCATTCCTGGAATCTGCTGGAGCCACTCTTCCAGTTTAGGGGTCACTGCCCCAAGAGTTCTGATTGCCATGGGGACCACTGCTGCCTTCACCTTCCAGATCTTTTCTAGCTTTTCTCTCAGCCCTTGGTATTTCTTGAGCTTCTCCTGTTCCTTCTTCCTGTTGCTGCCATCACTGGGGATTGCTACATCTATCACTATATCCTTCGTCCTCTGTTTGTACACCACTACAATGTCCGGCAGATTAGCCATCACTAATTTCTCCATCTGTATCTGCAAGTCCCACTGGATCTAAGCTTGGTCATTCTCAACCATCTTTAGAGGTGTATCCTATTTTGATGTTGGGACTTCTAGGCCATACTCAGCACAGATGTTCCTGTACACTATGCCAGCCACTTGGTTATGGCGTTCCATGTATGCCCTATCATCTCTGAACAGCCTGCGCCTGGGGTCTTGCCTGGTGGAGTAGACCAGCCTCTATCGATCTTGTGCTCAATGCTTGTTTCTGTGCTGCCACAATTAGTGTCTCTGTGCTGTCTTTCAATCCAGCTTTGTCCAGCCATTGGTAGGATTTTTCGATATCAGTCACTTCTTCTGTCTTCCTGCGGTACATGCCTTGTAGGGGCCTGTCCCTCCATGATGGTTCCGGTTATTGCTCCTCAGCTTGATGTTTGCTCCATTCTGTGGTCGGTATCCATAGCTGGTCTTGTTGATGACCTGGCAGAGGGACTTCAGGCCTATGCAGAACGGCCTAGAATCCTAGTCTTTTATATATATATATTGCCTCACAGCAAGAGGGTCCAGGTTAAAATCCAGCAGCTTTAGACCCTTCTGTGTGGAGTTTGCATGTTCTCTCCGGATACTCCAGCTTCCTCCCACAGTCCAAAGACATGCAAAGGGGGATAGGTTAATTGGCAATTCTAAATTGACAATAGGTGTGAATATGTGCATGAATGGTTGTTTGTCTCTCTGTGTTGTCTCTGGGGACCTGTCCAGGGTGTACCCTGCCTTTCGCCCTATGACGCTATAGGCTCCAGTGCCCCCTGCGACCCTGAATTGGATAAGCGGAAGAAGATGATGAATGAATTAATTAATATATTGTATGTTTACCTATTGCTGGAAACATAATGTTGCTTAATTGAAAAAAGTATAAAAAAAAGTATATAATTATTCTACTAGCAGGAAAAGAAAAAGTAAGCTTCAACTAATCAAACAGGAGCACTTTGTCACTGTTAAGGGATTTATGTGTTCTTTTTGAATGAAAACATGCTCTTTCCTGATACATGTGTCCATCACAGCAGGTACTGTACTTTGCACCACAGGTATTATGTAATGCAGCACCTATCCACTCTTATGTAACCGCCATCTTAGCCTTTCATTTTATTAATAACTACACAGCCAGTGTCGTGCCTCAGTATCTCCCTTAATAACCTGGGTGGGGGTAGGGGGTGGGGGGAATTGATGTTCCTTCAGTGGAGGCTTTGTGGCTCTATTTCGCATGTTGATGAGGGTTTAAGGATAGGTCATCCAGATTTTTGTCTTGGACTGTCAGTGTAGATAGACAATGAAGTGCAAGTAGCTGAATATTGCACTCTCCAGCTCTGTTTTGGTGTCTGTGCTGTTGATTTCTGTCAATTGCACCTCAGGATTCTAATAAAGTCATATATGCCTTGTGACTTTATTGAGGATTATGTGTTCCTGTCTCATCTGCTCTCCTCTTTTGAGATTTATTCCTAGCGCATTTTTTAAAAATGAAGACATCATTGTCTATTCCCTCTTTTTTATAGGGGATTATGTGAAAAAGCTATTTCTTTTCTGAAATGCCTGCAATGCATTAACTGATAACTGAAAAAAAGCCTTTCTGTCTGGTTTATAACATTTTGTTTCAGCATGCTTTTCTCCAGTGTTATTAAAGCTCTTCTATTTATAATTAATTAATGAAGCTGACTTCAGAGGACCTTTCAAAAGCACATCTGCAAGGTGCTTTACAAGAACACAAAACACAATATAAATGGAGTAAAAAGCCATAATAGCTAAACACATTATAATACACAAAGGCTCTGGAGAAAAATCAGATCCCTCCAACTATCGGCCCATTAGACTTCTTCCCATTATGAGCAAGGTGTTTGAATGCCTGATCAATTATCATGAATTATCTAGAGGACAATGCGCTCTTAACTGATGTCCAGTATGGTTTCCACCACTCTCGATCTACTGGGGATGTTCTCTCCCTGATTACAGAACACTTAAACAGTGCTTTAGATAAACATGGCGAGGCTAGGCTTGTTGGTCTTGATATCTCAAAGGCTTTTGGCAGAGTTTGGCACCAGGGGCTCATCCATAAGCTGAAGTCGTACGGAATTTCTGGTCAATTGCTTGATCTCATCACTAGCTTTGTCAGTGAACGACAAATCTTTGTTGTACACGAGGATCAGAAATCCACGCCACGAGGCATTAATGCAGGTGTCCTTCAGGGTTCTGTCTTGGGTCCGACATTGTTCCTGCTCTATATCAACAACCTGCCTGATGTTGTCTCATCGCAGATCGCCATGTATGTGGATGATACTGCATATCCTGGTCCCTTGTCTACCCGTTCCTCTGATCAAGCCAGTATTGCTCTCAGTTAAGATTTAGTGAATATTACACGCTGGGGGAGCGACTGGCTTGCCGCTTTTAATCAACAGAAGACTCATTTGTTGTCTGTATCCAGTTCCAGATCTCCACAAATTCCTGCCTTGTCAATGAATTCGTCACCTCTATGGGAAGTTCCTGACATCCGGCTACTTGGACTTGATATCACCTGTAAACTTTCCTGGGACAAGTACGTACGTGATGTTGCCAAAAAAGCCTCTCAACACTTGCGTTGTTTGTACCGCGCACGACATCATCTCCCTCCTGCCGCTATTCTCTATTTGTATAAGTCCACAACCTGTCGTGGAGTACTGTAACCATATCTGGGCTGGGGCCCCATCCTGTCATCTGGCCTTCTTAGACAGAATCCAGTGGCGTGTTATCAGTTTGGTGGGACTTGATTGGACCTCATCTTTAGAACCTTTATCACTCAGTTGCTCTGTGGCTCTGTCCCTATTCTATAGATTCTGTCAGAGAAGGTGCTCCAATGGCATGTCTGTCTCCAGAATAAAAATTGGGAGCTGGTTCCACAGGAAAGGGGCCTGATAGCTGAAGGCTCTGCCTCCCATTCTACTTTAGGAACCACAAGTAGGCCTGCACTCTATTGCTCTATTAGGAAAATATGGTACAATTAGGTCTTTAAGATAGAATGGGACCTGACTGTTCAAGACTTTCTAAGTGAGTAAAAAGATTTTAAATTAAATTCTGGATTTAACAGGGAGCCAAAGAAGAGAAGCCAATTTAGGTGAAATGTGATCTCTCTTTCTCATCCCTGTCAGTGTTCTCACTCTCATACATGTTAATTTTGCACACTATAACATATCATTTTCTATGTGTGTTTATTTGCCATTGCTAGAGTAGCATTGCTTGCCGTACTATCTCGGGTTTGTTTGTGTTAGCATAATGTTTTGATTTACATCAAGCAATTGAGTAGGTTAAAACTAAGACACATTTATAAATCAGTCTTAGTTTCTTTTATTACACTGCAGGTTTAAAAATGTGTTCATACTTACCATTAATAATTCTTTTGTTTTGAGTCTCAGTGTAGGTCTAATGTTGGGGATAGACCCATACTCAGCATTTCCTGATTTTATAGTGCTTGTGATGTCATGTCTGACATCACTGGGCTAAATAAACTAATTGTAGGGTGTTTTTTTCTTTTTGTATGAATGCTTTCTGTTGTCCATCTTATGGAATATAGAATTTAAAACTGAGAGTACTTGTCTTTAATAGGAGCCATTCAGGTGTGTAAATGAGCTATTGAGGAGTCGGTGAGTGTTATTTGATTCTCTGATGTTCATGTGGGGTTTGTAGGATTACTCACTGGCTAAACTAGCTGGGGGGGTGGGAGAGAGAGAGCCCTATAACTAGTAAGTCAGAAGTTGCTTTAGATGAGTAAAGGTGAGGTTCTGTTGTTTAGAATACATGGGTTTGTGGTTCAGTTATTATGAGTTAATTTTACTAGTTCTTTTCATTATTTTGACCTACATTTCACATATAATGGAAAATACTTATAAACTACTCACCTCTGGGAAAATGTCTGCTGAGTCTGCTTATCTACCACCTTCCTTGACAACTGAGCCAGACCTTCACAGGTAACAGAGCTGTCCACCACACCACGGTCCCACCCCTGGAATCTTAACCCAAATCAAAATCCTGGCTGCAAAGTTAAGGGACAACTTGAGACATGACGAAGAAGTAATCTAATCCAGGAATCTTGAACTCATTTTAGTTTATCTGTCACATACAGCTCAGTTTAATCCCAAACTGGGCCAAGATGAGCAGTATGCAAACACATCACATTTTCCCCATCTTTCTTCAGTGTAAAATCACCTTTGAGAAAATAAAAGCACGTTTAATGAACCTTTTATTTACAAAATAGATATTTATCAGTCTGAGATGCCTTAAGAGAAATGCTTAGAATTTCAGTCTCAGTTTTTCCTCATTCAGGCAGTCAACTGTTGTTATGAACAAAAAGTGTTAGTATGGCTCCTTGGCTGAATCAACTTTCTTCAGTGTGGCTTAATTTCCAGACCAATTAGTGAAGTCCTATTGAAAACCTTAATGCTGGACATTCTTTCAGTTCCCATCTCGGCATTTTAAAACCCACTTTGTGAGTGAGGACCTGAAAGAAAAATCCAGGAACACTGCATGCTCATATTGTAGAGATCTGTTAGTTGCAGAGTAGGTCCAACCTAAAGTATATCATGTTTAATCCTTCTTTTTGACCCTATTAGCGATCATATCTTACAAAATGAGCATGATGTATTCAGTAAGTTTTTAAACTAGCACCTGACACCATAAATGCATTAGGAAAATTTTTGCAGAGGAAGATTTAAAATTGAGTTCCCACTTTTGCAAATCTGATTAAAAAATCAACAGAACCATGAAATTTGTAATGATTTATTGTGGAGTGGACCATGGAGTGAAGCGTTTACAAAATGGATAAGAAATTGTTAATTCGTTTAGGACTTCTTGCGAACCATCATGGAGTGATTAAAATAAAGATATGAAATGTGATTTTTTTTTTTAGGAAAAAGAAAGAAAATGTTATAAATTCACATAACATGTTATGAGGTATTTATAACTTTCCAGAGGTGAGGTGTTGTACCCGTTTCAAAACTGCTTCATGAAGATTCATCAGAGGTGGCAAAAATGCACGCATTCCTTCTCAAGTAGAGGTTAAAGTACTGATTCAACTTTGTTACTCAGGTAAAATTGAAAAAGTGACGGCTCTGAAATTTAGTCACTGCATAAAAGTAAAAAGTAGTTCTTTGAATGACATTTTTACCAGTTGCTTTTGTGAAAATCAAACTGAACCTCATGCCATTTTAGCAGAATATGAAAATAATAGAAGGGAATATTTAAATTTCTATTAGTCATTCTAATGAATGTACTCAGCTTGAAGAACCATTATGTTGAACACATGTAGAGAAAAAAGAATTTAAAAAACTATTTGCGGTTGCCTGCATTGTAGATGAATTACCTTCCCTTCACACTCAAATAGAATAATGAGTATAGTGCTATAAATGATTCATATATTGTGTTTTTTGTTTCTCTCACCTCTACTTTTTTATGTTAGTCACATGTAATAAGAACCCATGATGGCTACACCAATAGGATTGTGTTATTGTACCCTTCATTTGGGTTCAAAGTGGTATGAAGTAGGAAAGACACTTAGTGACCCCAAATAATTAGTAACTCCCCTTATATGCATTAAACCTAAAGTATTGAGCCTGTTTGAAAATATAAGGCAGAGAAAAGCGAGATATTTGTGTTAAAACGTAAAGAATAAAAGTAAAAACTTGTCAGGAAAATAAATACTCAAGTAAACTACAGGTACCTCAAAATTCTACTGATGTTCTATGATGACATATTTGTACTTTGTTACTTCCTATCTCTGACATTTGCGACACTTTGAAGAGGGAAATATTTGCTGAACCAGCCTGATGTGGTTATGAGAGATTAGAAAACATTTATGAAATTTACAAAGCAATTGCAATAGTCTACGACACCACTGCTGTCAAGGTTTATGAAACTTTTGGAAAGTCAAAAATGGTACCCTGACTTCAGTGACAATAGGAGGTGTTTGCAAAGTCTTGCAAATCATGATGACACTCAACAAATTCAGTCACAGAGTTCTTGGGATACATTATGAACCAAAACAACACTGATTCATAATCACTTTTGCATACACAGGTCAGGGCTTAAAAACTGTAAAGTGAGCCAGACTGAATCCTTTGCTATGCTGACTCTGACCTGCCAGCTGTATATTTGGCACCCAGTTCTTGAGATACTGATAAAATAGAAGCAGGACTGAACCATTCATGTACGATGTTTGTCTAAGCAGTTTTAATCAAAAAACAGGTCAAGCTGTCTGAAATGCTGACCTACTGATTGGGATACTGAACCACACAGATGGATTCTTTTGTACTTGCCCTAATTCAAAATATAAACTGTAATCTGTATTTAGCATTAGGAAATTTTGCAACATCCTTTTATGGATTGGACCAATTAAAGCCACTGTAACCGTCGCCATGTTCTTTTGACCACACTGCAAGTTGTGATGAGTTCTGCAAGAGATTAATGCTGCAGTTTGTTCTAAATTGCGTTTAATTATAGCTCTGTGAGAAGTGGGGAGAGTCTCTCCGGTTCAGCCCAGTATCTATTGACCATCTAGGTAACCATGACAACAGCTCAATCAAAGACAAACACCAATACATTGTGGATGTCTGAACTGAAGTTATCTCTGCATAGTGGAGTGGAAATGATTATGTGGTTTTCCCCCCGACAAATTTAATTAAAAAAATCTAAGTGTGAGTCACTTTTACAGAGAAGATACCAAGAATAGCAGGAGACAGGTGCTGCTACTATTATTCTAACAATAAACACCCTTAATTAATTATTTATGTTGCACAGCATTCAAATGAGGATCTTGTTTTCTCTGGAGTAATATCTGGAGAGCGAGAGAAAGCATAGCAGTTGGTACATAGAAAATTAAATCAGGGAAAAAATCAAATGCCATGCATTATACAGTAACATGTTTCATTCTCATCTAGTATGAGTGAAAGTAGTGCCCTCCCAAGTTATTGATTACTTAATCTGAAAGCGAATTCATTAGATGCAAGGCACGCACCTCAGTTTATGTATGAGGGAAGAGCAGGTGTGGTTTTATTAGTTTGGAAATGATCATGAATGAAAATCTTGTACATTAAAGTCTTATTCATCCTCTTCCAAAATGCTCTGCAAAAATCTTAAATTATCTTGGGGTTAATTTAATACAACAAAGCTGAGAAGGAACTTGGCTACCTTGTCCTTATCTAGTGCCAACTCTGAGGAAGAGGGTTGTTGACGAAAGCTCCCTATTCCAGCATTTACTCATGGGGCCCAGCCAGCCACATGGCACCGTCCTCCTGTGGGCCTACTACAGGGTCTGTGGATTTTTTTTGGAGTCATAGGGTTACAGTGCTTTTTGAATCAGGCGGCAGTCAAAGCAGCAACCTTGGCAATATTGATATCATAAAGAATAACTTAGGAAATCCAAGGGAGGACTCAGGAAAAGCTGGAGAGATTAGGTCTCTTGTCTAGCTTGGGAATGGTCTTCCTGGAAGGAACCCAGTTACCTTGCCCATACCTGGTACTACACCGGGGGAAAGGCTTTTTAGTGAATGCCTGGAGGTTCCTAGTGAAACGCTTGAAGCAGGGACCAGAAACAAAGAATGCTGGGAAGCTCTCCATTCCCCACAACCCTGACCATGCAAATGGTAAATGTAGTCATGCAACAAAGTACAGTAAGTACTCTTGTCTCAACAGTCAGGTTAAGTGAAACACACTTGAAAAGCTACTACAGACTTCAGCTTACCCTTACAGATACCATCCCCACTACAGAGCTTTTAATCAGAGAGATATTATATGACTGCAGACAGCACATTGATTATAATGATTACTTTGTCCTGATGTCACACAAATCTGCCTGAACTAAAGAAGACAAATGTAAAGCAATGCTGTATTTATTTTTAATGTAATCAGTATGTTCTTGTAATGCTTTTGATCTGAACACACATTCACGCGGAGGACATAAATGAAGAAAATGAAATAGAAAACTGTACTTTTCCATAAAAGATGACATAAAATTTTTACACAGAATTAGAAAACACAGCAAACTATTACTAGCTCACATTTGGTAAATGTTAATACAGTATGTGCATTACATCCACTTAACCATGAGAGATTTTATATTTTGCATTGACTATCCATCAAGGAATGTGGTTAGAACAACATTTACAAAAAGGTTGGGATCCTGTGTGAAATATGAATAAAAACAGAATGCAATGACTTGGAAAAATATGAACCAATGCAATTTATTCACAAAAAGCATAAAAAACATATCAAATGTTGAAAGTGAGACATTTTACTACTTAATGAAAAATACTAGTTTATCTTGAATTTGATGTCAACATGTCTCAAAAAGTTGTGACAGGGTAATGTTTCCCACTGTGCAGAATCTCGTCTGCTTTTAACAGCGGCCCATAAATGTCTGGGAACTGAGGAGACCAGTTGCTGGACCTTTGGGAGAGGATTGTTGTCCCATTCCTGTCTGATATAGGATTCCAGTTGCTCAACAGTCCTTGGTCTTCTGTGTTGTAGTTCATGTTTGATGATGCAAAAAATGTTTTCAGTTGGTGAAAGTTCTGGATCTCAGGCAGGCCAGCCCAGCACCCGGACTCTTCTACAATAAAGCCATGTTGTTGTAATAGCCACAGTATGCCGTTAAGGTAAAGTCAAGGTGAACTTTATTATCCCCAAGGGGCAATTTGTGGTACAGCTAGCAACAAACAAGCACACACTCAAAAACAGACACAAGCAAGAAAAACCACAACACTACATTTTTTTTTCCATTTAGAACCTTAATAGCAGCAGTGACAATGGAGTATTTAGGTCTGTTGGTACGGCAGTGTGGCATATATATACCTACTGCCAGATGGAAGAAGTTCAAACTCTGCTGCCAAAGGGTGAGACGATTCAGCAAGAATAAATTTAGCCTAGCTAAGAACCCTTAAGTTGTAAAGTGTTGATAGTACATCAACATGATGTTCAAATGTCAGTTTGTCGTCAGTGATAGTTCCCAGGTATTTGTACTGATGTACACCCTCCACTATCTGATTGCTGATCTCCACTTGGGAAAAGACACTGGGAATCTTTCTAAAATCAACAACCATTTTTTTGGTGTCCATCATATTAATGATCAGATAAGAAGCGTTATACCACTCTACAAACTCACTGACAACAGGACATGCTCAGGATTATCGTTATGGAGCAAGGACATAACTGAATTGCCTGCAAACTTTAAAATATGATGACTTTCTTACTGGTTTTTACAAGAATTTGTATATAAATAAATAAAAGAGGTGAAAGGACACACCCTGAGGAGAACCAGTTGAAGATAAAAGAACATCAGATAAAACACTACTAGCGCTGACATGCTGTGAATGAAATGTTTAAAAAAATCCAACAGCCAAGAAATCAGGCCGGGATCAATGTGCAAACTTTACAGTCTCTAAGCTAAAATATGGGGTTGAATTCAATTAAAAGCAGAGGAAAGGTCAATAAAAACAAGGTGAGCAAAAGACTTTGTTGTATCAAGTTGAGATAAAATCATATTCAATAAAGTGGAAAGCATTGTCTTGCTGAAATATGTACAGTAAGGCCTTCCCTGAAATAGATGTGGCCTGGAGGGGAGCATATATTGCACCTAAACCTATATATACACCTTTTGGTGCTGATGGTGCCTTTTCAAATGTGGAAGTTGCAGTGCCACAGGCACTAATACACCCCATACATACCATCAGAGATGCAAGCTTTTGAACTGAATGTTGATAGTTTCATCCACTTAAATTACTATGCTATGGTCCGACCTCATCTGGAGTACGCAGTACCGGTTTGAAACCCAAGTAAGAAGAAGCTTGTGAGGGAAACTGAAAACGTCCAGAGGAGATCCAATAAATACATACCCAGCCTCAAAGATCTGAGTTACCCTGAGAGACTGATGAAACTGGGCCTACCCACACTGCACTATAGGAGGTTACGTGAGGAGATGAGTGAGATGTACAAGATCATGACTTGGGTGTACAGTACGAGGAGGAAGTCTGGCCGAGACTCACCATTGGCTGTCATCAGAGGACTCGTAGTCATATGTTGAAATTATTCAAGGAAAGAAGCAATAACTCCATTAGGCAACAGGACTTTATCTAGCGACCAGTTAACAATTGGAATAGCCTGCCTGCACATGTTGTAGAAGTGCCCAGTTTGAGAGGAGTTTAGATAAGCACTGGGACAACTTGCCCATTAAGTATAACGCTGAAGCCACTCTGGAACTGTGAATAGCTGCCAGACCAGGCCCAAACCCCTCAAGACTAGATCTGGACACACAGGACCACTAGTGACCTATGTCCAGTATCAGCCTAAGTAAACCTAAGTAAGTAAAGATAATAAGGTAGATGATCCTTCTCCTCTTTAGTCCCGTAGACACAGCGTCTATGATTTCCAAAGTGAAAGCAACTGTTCATCAGATCTATCTCTATATTTCACTCATCAAGTGTCTTGTTTACACTCTGCAATTTAGAAGTGTTTTCTTAATTTATATGTCTGTTTAGAGTCATTGGAATATTTTTGCCTGGTCTAAAACCCAACGCACATGCGAAAACACACACTATATACTTTTTCCCAAAAAATATTCAAACAGCATCATATTTCAACTAGTATTACAAATGAAAACATATCTTGTACGTGTCCTCAAGAATAACATAGACACTGTTAATGACAAAAGCAATTGAACACCCATTCTAAATCTATAGGCATTAATATGGAATTGTTCCTCCCTTTGCAGCTATAGCCGTTTTCGCTCTTGTGAGAAGACCTTCTAAGAGATTTTAGAGTGCGTCTTTGGAATTTTTTGTCTGTTCATCCAGAAGAGGATTTGTGAGGTCAAACACTGATGTTAGATTAGAAGGCCTGGCTCACCTTCTCCATTGTAGTTCATCTCAAAGGTGTTCCATGGGGTTGAGGTCAGGGTTCTGTGTGGGCCAGTCAAATTTTTCCACACCAAACTCTTCCCACCATGTCATTATGGACCTTGCTTTACAGTATGTAAAATGTATGCATGTATGTAAAGAAACAGAATCATCCTTTCTCCACCAGACTTTACAGTTGTGCAGTTGGGCAGGTAATGTTTTCCTGGCATTCACCAAACCCAGACTTATCCATCAGACTGAGAGATAGAGAAGCTTAATTCCACTGAATATGTGTCCACTGCTCCAGAGTCCAGTAGTGGCATGCTTTCCACCACTCCATCTGACGCTTGGCTTTGTGCTTGGTGATGTAAGGCTTGCATGGCGTTGCTCAGTCACGGAAACCCAGGCTATGAAGCTCCTGGGGCACAATTTCTGCTGATGGTAATGCTAGAATAGGTCCATAAAGGTGCAGTTGGATGAATTTGGTGTGAAAGAATTTGAAAGACCTGCACTCAGCCCTGGCCTCAGTTTCATCAATCACCTTTGGGATGAACCAGAATCGAGATTGTGAGCCAGGCTATCTCGACCAACATCAATGTCTGATGTCACAAATGCTCTTTTAGATGAATAGCTAAAAATTACCACAGACACACTCCACAATCTTGTAGAAATCCTTCCAACAACAGTGGAAGCTTGTTATAACTGCAAAGGGGGACCAACTCCATATTAATGCCAGTGGATTTAGAATGGGACTTCATAAACGCCCCTGTAGGAGTAAATTGTAAGCCCAATGCTATGGCCCATATAGTGTATATATGGGGTTAAGTTAGGATTATGGTTTAAGGTTTGGGTTATCACCTATGATGACTTAGATCTCAGTGGGCTAAAGATACATAGTTTGTAAAATTTTAAAGCATTAACATGGAGAATTATAAGATGCTTTTTGTCAAGTTTGAGGTAAAGGAAAAATGGTACTATTATCCTAACAATCAGATCATTTCTTCTAGGTTTCACTGTTTAAGGTTTATCATATTGCCGAGAGACTTACGCAAAAAGAAAGGGGTACGATCGAAGAACGTGAGCCCATGAGTGCAAACTCTTCTCTGCAACTATTTAATGGTCAAGTACAAGGTAATTATGACTGTGAAATAATGTTTGCTGTTTGGATCAAAACCACCAGACTACAAGATACATGTTCTTTTACAGGGGAAAATTATCAACTCAAAGCTACTCATCTCGAAATCTGACTTAGAAGCCCACTGAAGTAAAAACCTATTTATAAAGAGAATATTCTCCTCTTCTGGAAGAGGTTTTGAAGTGACAAATGAAGTAAATTACTCCTTTGAATTTGGAGATTACACTTATAACTTCTAGCTGTACACCTACCATTAAACTTGATCAACCATTACATTTCTTTCATATTGCAGCCTCCCAAAAGTGCCCCTTTGCTTTGTAGCTGCTGTGCAAGAGGAATGAAATGTCTCAGTTTTGAGGACCTTGTCTTGTCCAGTAATGAGTATAATTGAAGCCATGCATCCAAATGGCCTTGGTGGCCTAAACTCGACTGTTAATGTGAATTAATTGTGACTGTAGTGAGCAGCCTCTGGTTAAGATAATGACTTCACCTGAGGGGTCCTGAGTGGCAGCGAAGCAGAGATAATTGTTCCGAACATCCCAGTGAGGCGCACTCAGCGTGATCAGTCACCACTTACTGAGTGCATCCGTGCTGAGAGTGTGTGTGCACATCAGTGTAACAGTGGTGAAGTGAGAAGACTGACTCCTTATTGTTGTGGTTTATTATGATAGAAGTACTATAAGGTTTAGTACAGATTCTTGCCATGGTGTAGCTTGCACCATGTGTAGGTTTCCGTTTTAACATGTTTGTGAGACAACACTCATGCATTAACTGTAAAAGGCATCCCAGCTGGCACATTTTACTAAATAGATTTGCATCACCCTGAAATAAACAGTTGTTACTTCATAAAACTGTATGAAAGTGCATATAAGCATTGAAAAGATGCATTTTCATTCGATGCAATTAGCCATTTTTTAAAGGACCCAATTGAAGTGGTTTGGGCAGCTGACCAGGATGCCTTCTTGGCACTTTCTAGGTGAGATGTTTCAGTCATGCCTAACCAGGAGGAGGCCCTGGGCCAGACCCAGAATTCTGGAGAGATTATGTCTCTCAACTGGCTTGGGAACACCTTGGTACCCCCTGGAAGAATTAGAGAAGGTGATGCAAGGGAGGGTTTCTCTGCTTAGATTACTGTCCCTGCCACCCAGACCTAGATAAGGGACAGAAAATAAATGGATGGACGGATGGATGGAATGTAATGAGCCCAACATTAACAAGAAAGACACTGATTTTCAAATTGTGGTGTATTACTGCAAATTTGGTATCAATCTGATACCAAGTAAGTACTGTACAGGGCCAGTGTCGCCAATATCCCAGTGAATTCACCCCACGGTCAGACCAGGCAGTTCTCAAAAAAATTGCATAAAAACCCAAGAACTACATCTGAGACTTTATACAGGCAATAGTTAGCATGTTGAATGTCAAAGTTCATGACAGTACAAACAGAAAAAGACTGAACAATATGGCTTGTTTGAAAGGGCTGCCAGAAGAAAGTCTTGTCTCTCTAAAAAAACATTACAGCAAAGTTTAGGCTTGAAAATTTGCATTTTAAAAATACCACAGGACTTCTGGAACAATGTCCTTTGCACAGGCAAGCCCAAAGTGGAGATTTCTGGCCATAATGCACAGCGCCACATTTGGCGAAAACCAAACACAGCATATCAGTACAAACACCTCATGCCAGCGGTCAAACACAGTGGTGGAGGGGTGATAGTGTGGAAGAAAAATGCCTTTTCCTTTTGTTACGGGCTACTGCATTTAACAGGGAATACGTGACTATGAGTTGGGGCACAGACCTACAGGTGCATTTCAGTGGAGAAAGGTCTTATAGGTCAGATACAAGAGGGAATTTGAAAATAGTTTAGAAGAGGAAGTAGAATGCTCATTAGCAGGCAAACAACCCTAAAGGGTTAAAAGAAACCCAACCTGGAAAATTCCTGGGGTCAGTTGCAGGTCTCTGCTGTACTCTTTTCACTTGCTGTGTTCAATTGCATTTGTAATATTTACCTCATAGGTAAAATTACCTCATAGAATGAACTTTAACCACAATAGATTCGTACAGGAATGTTACTAAATCACACTGGATATCTTTTTGATTATGATCTCAAAGTATGAGCTGCATTATGCAAACTTTGATTTGTAATAGAAAGTTTTAAAAAAACATAAAGGCTGAGCAAGCTTGAAAATAATGGTGTCTAAAACTGGCATATCACTGGTGGGAAGGAGATATATTGGTCTCAAAACTTTGAATCAGATAATTAAAGTAAATTCGATTGGAGTCAGATTCAGAGGTCAGAAATTAACATAAAGAGCGAAGGAGATCTGGGACCCGCCCAGTAAAGGGTATAAAAACGAGGGTTAGAAATCCCCTTGCGCTATTGCTTTTTGCCTTGCAGACATTACGCTTTTTCTGCCTCTGATCTTCCAGAAGACAGAAGTTTTTTTCTGTTCCTTCTTTTGCAATTTAGTCCTATTTAGAATATGTTGTGAGCAACCAGACCTCCTACAGTACAGAGGCCTGAAAGGCCCTCTGGAATATTTTTGTCATTTTTCCTATGACCATGATTTGGGCTTGGGCTTTTGCAGCCACATGACTTGGGCAACTTGTAGTCGTTGAGTGGACCATGAACTCCTCTGTATACCAAATTATTCTAGAGTCAAACATGAAGTCATCTGCCTGACAGCTAAATCTTGGCCAAAGTTGGGACATGCAACAGGACAATAACCTAAGCACAGCAAGACATCAAGAATGGCTGAAAAAGAAAAAAAATCAAGGTGTTGCAATAGTCCAGTTAAAGTCCAGACCTCAACCTGATTGACATGCTCTGATAGGACCTTAGGAGAGCTGTCCATTAATGAATCCCTGTAAACCTCAATGAACTGTAATCAAATTTGTAAAGAAGAGTGGGCCAAAAATCCTCCACAAGGTCAGTGACTGATAAAATTATGCAGAAAACTTTTACCTCAAGTTATTGCTGCTAAAAGAGTTCAGTAAAAACGTAGTTATTCTATTTTTCATGCTTAGGAGCACAAAGGAATGAACACTGCATGTGTGACTAAGGACGGATAAGTTTAAGTTACCTTGGTGTGGCATAGTTTACTGTGCTAAGTCAGGTATTTGTTTCCAACTATTGGTACTTGTATGCTTGTCACTTTGAACACACTTATACACTCAAACTAGTGAGCTACTATGGAAGGGCATGATTTGAGACACAATTAAAGAAGTAATATCAGGGTTTGTGTTGAGGCTGAGAGACAAATGAACTGGTTAAACTGGTAGATTACAAATGAGCTGCTGTTACCACCATGCTCTGGTCCAGTGTTTGTCCCCGTGAATAAATCACCTTTTTCCTCTGACAGTTTAACAAGTGAAACATCTGCTGGTTTCTCCATCAAACGAACAGAAAGTTTGTCCTGACAAACAGAAGCAGCTCAGCTGACATCAGCTGTGATTAAAACGTTTGAACTGAGTGAACACCAGGCAGCATCACAGCCTGACCTCTTATCTGCACATTATTAAAATGGACTAAATATCTGGGAGATTAACTTTGGAACCGCTGACGTTTAAAAGTAACGTTTAATAAGTCTGTCGGACTGTCAGCCGAGCCGCATTAAACAGTGACTACATTAAAGTCACAAAAGTTAGCTGAAAGTTCCCCAAATATTTTAAGGTTCTTTGTTACTTTAACATTTGTACCGCTGCATTTTTGAGAGAAAATAACTCCACTAATACTTACGTTGAAAAGTTTACTCCTCTGCTGCTTCGCTTGAAATGTCAGCCATTTGTTTCAAAGAGTTTCAGAGCCAAGCGGAACACATTGCACCTTGGGATACAGAAGGCCGCGAAGGATCGCCCTGATGCGTCCATCAAATTTGGGGAAAAGGAGGACGCATTTGGAGGCCACGTTTGGAGGAGCCTCAGAATTGGGACAGCGCTTGTCGCCATGCTATGAAGCAACTGGGCCTTCAAAGGATGCAGACCCTGAACTGGGACACACCCAGTGAGTTAAAAGCTAGCACCAGTATTCTAAAATGCTAACAGTCACAATGATTAACCATTATCTTCAGCTGCTCCCTTGTATTTTCCCTCAAGAGGCCGCCACAGCAGATTAATTCGCATTGGTAATTTGTCAGAGGTTTTATGCTGGATGCCCTTCCTGACACAATCCTCCATAATGAGAGGGGCTTGTGTCTCCACCTGGAATTAACCATTGATAAAAATGATAAATATCACATTTAACATGTCAACTTGTACAAAGTGTAACTAAAACTATATAATAAAATAAGGTTTATTAGTGTAGTGTAGTGGTTTACATATTTGTCTTACAAGCGAAAGGTCCGTGGTTTGATTCCAGGTGGAGACAGCCCCTCAACATGGAGGGTTGCGTCAGGAAGGGCAACCAGTGTAAAACCTCTGGCAAATTACCAATGCAGTGCTCAGCTGTGGCAACCCCTTGAGGAGAGTACAAGGGAGCAGCCAAAGATACATTTTCAGTGTACCACTTATCAAAACCACCAGTACAAAATGCTTTACAAAAAACACAATAAATTCATAAAAAGAATGGAAACTGCATACAAAAAGATAAAGTGCAGAAAAGTTAAAAAAAAAAAAAAAATAACATTAACTGTATAATGGAGCACTAAAACAAATTCCCTTCTCCTTTTATCACAGATAGCTGCAGTGCATATGCTGTGGTTAATAAATGGGCACATAAAGAGAAAAAGAGGCTTGACTCCACAGATTTATTGTTTCTTTTGAAATAATCTAATTGCATTCTGTGCTACATATAGTGTACGTGGAGGGGAACAAACTACAGTATCTCTGTAGAGACCTGCAGTGATAAACCGTTCTGTAGCCACTTATGTGCCAGGCTACATGGAATGAATGCATGCTGGGTAATGTTCATTATTTATACAAAGGTTTACAGGAAAAATGGGAGCAATATCTTTTTTTTCTTTCCCACATCTGCAGGTGGAGCGGCAGAGGGAGTATGATGGTGAAAAATGTCTGACCATTGTGGATGTGGGCGCAGACCCGGCAGTTAACCTTTAAATGGTCTAATTAAACCACAGAGCCATTAGGAAATCCGTGATTAAATCAGACCTGCTCCATGAGGGGAATGACAGATGTTTTTTTTACCAGGTTATCTGCAAATCGACCTTTTTTTTTTCTAACAGACAGCTGTTACATTGATTTTTTTAATATCTGTCAATATAATTGGTGAATTTGTGTGTCTATTTATTTATAGAACAGTATTTTTTGAGATAAGGACCCTAATTTAATTGACTGAAACAACTAATGGGCAATGTTTATCTAATAAATGTATGTTTTGCTAAAACAGGCCATTTTACTTGAAATTTCTCCCCAGACATTTATTGATTTTCAAAGGTAATTTCTGTTCACTTAAATGTGCGTCAGACTGCACAGCTCAGTTTGTCACAACAATAGGTGAAAGTTTGACTATTGTCTGAGTTGGTGCAGTGACTGTTCCTATTTGTTCTGTTGTAAAGCAAATACAAAGTGCAAAATTTCCATTTATAACAACACAGCAAATGTATGTTTGGGACTATTTGAACCCAGGTCATATCATCTTGTCCTGAATCTTACCGAGAAGTTTAGCCATGAAAGTCACTCACTGAGCCATGACTGGGTGACAGGGCTAAACGTAACCAAATCAAACCAAATAATATAAAACTAAGTCGTAAAAAGGGTCCCACACATGAATCAAACCTTTGTCCCCATCATGAGATGTGGTAGTGATCATGCAGTAATTGAAACTAACTGCAATGTTGTGAGTTCATCAGTGATACCAGAAGTATGTGTGTGTGTGTTTGAGCATGTTGAGATGCAGGTCGTTGTGGAGCAACTAAAATAAGCCAACACCAGAGTGAGAGAGCAGGGGAGAGAACTAACCTTGAGTGGCTTTTATCCTGGCTCCCCAGACCAGGTGCACCAAATCAGCTGATTACTTCAGTAGGGCAATGTAATATTACATTCAGGAACACCTAGGAAGTCAGAGTTATTAGTCTCATCACCACATACCAGTAGGTATTCTGGGATTATGATACCATAAGCAAGGAGCCTCTTAAGCTCTCAGAAAGTGTTATTACCTGGCTGACTAAGCTGCTGACTAAGGCAGTCCACCAAAACAGAAAGAAAAAACAGAATAAAGACTCATTAATGATGAATCAATTCTTATTCTCATCAGAAAGTGTTGAAAGCAAGGCAGTAGAGTTAAATGGCGTGCACTGCTTGCAACTGGTGAAGCCATTTGATACCACTTTAGTATCATTTATGAGTAAAGTATTGGGCACCTAATACAACGCAATTTCCAAAAAGTTTGGCATGCTATGTAAAACATAACCACAATGCCATGATCTGCAAATCTCAGTAAGTAATATTTTATTCACAAAAACATAGAGAAGATGTAAAATATTGAAAGTGAGACATTTTACTGTTTTCTAAAAAAATACTAGCTCATCTTGAATTTGATGGCAGCAACACATGAGTTGGGAAAAAGGGGAACAAAAGCCAGGAAAAGTAAGTGGTACTAAGAAGAAACAGCTGGAGAAACATGTTGCAATTAATTAAGTTCAATGGCAACAGGCCAATAATGTGCTTGGGTATATAAAGAGCACCTAAGAAAGCCAGAGTCTCTCATCCAAGTAAAGATGGGCAGAGGTGTGGTAAACTGTGAGAAACTGCATCTACAAATTGAGGAGCAATTTTAGAAAAGTGTTCCTCTACATAAAATTGCAAAGACTGAATATTCCGTTATCTATAGCACATAATATCCTCAAAAGATTCTGAGAAACTGGAGACATCTCTGTGCCAAAGGGACACGGCCAAAAACCTAACATTTGATGCTTGTGATCTTCGGGCCCTCAGGACACTGCAATGCAAACAGGCATGATTCTGTCATAGAAATTACTGCATGGGCTCAGGAACTCTTCCAGAAATCCTTGCATTTGTGGATGGCATGGCAAACTGTGTTGACAATAAAGAAACCATATGTGAATGTGATCTAGAAACACAGCCATCTTCTCTGGGCCAAAGCTCAATTTAAATGGGCTGAGGCAAAGTCAAAATGGTTCTGTGGTCGGTTGAATCGAAGTTTGAAATTATTTTTGGAAATCATGGGTTCCTCATCCTCCGGACTAAAGAAGAGAGGGACCATCTAGCATGTTATCAGCAGTCAGTTCAAAAGCCTGCATCACTAATGGTACAGTGCATTAGTGCCTATAGTACTGGAAACTTGCACATCTGGAAAGGCACCATCTAAGCTGAAAGATAAATGCAGGTTTTAATGTCTTTTTCAAGGCTGTGTATATTTCATTAAAACAATGCTAAATCACATAATGCAGCTATTACAAAAAGCATGATTTCAAAGTCAAAGTGTCCAGGTGCTGGATTGGCCTGCCTGCAGTCCAGACCTTTCACCAATTGAAAACATTTGTAGCATCAAATATGACAAAGAAGACCCAGGACTGTTGAGCAGCTAGAATCCTATATCAAACAAGAATGGGACAACAGTCCTCCCCTAAAGCCGGTCTCCTCAGTTCCTGGACATTTATGGACTGCTGTTGGTGGGATACTACACAGTTGTAACCATGGCCCTGTCACAACATGTTGCTGCCATCAAATTCAAGATGAGCTAGTACTTTCATGAAACAGTAAAATGTCTCAATTTCAGCATTTGGATATCTTGTCTGTGTTCTTTTGTGAATAAAATACTGGTTTATGAGATTTACAAATCGTTGCATAGTGTTTTTATTTATATTTTCTTCAGCATCCCAACCTTTTGGGAACCGAAGTTGTACAATACACAGATATGTGTGCAGTAAGGAATAAAGTGTCTTGTGTTGTTTTTAAATTAAGCAAACTATGTGTATAAGAGTGCTTTTTTGCAGCTGTTCTTGCAGGTTAGCCTTTTGTTACTTTATGACACTGATTTTTGATATGACTAGGTTGTTTGTGCTGCCATAGCAGGGGCAGTGTCTATCACTGATGTTGTAATGAGCTCTGAATTGCTTTAATGGCTACTGACAGTGTTAATGGTGTGTTTTCAATCATGAAAATCAACCTGTGAGCAATTCAGAAGGTTGAAAGTCTTAATCTGATGGAAGTTTTTTCTCAAAAATATGTCAGCAAAGTGTTCTGCTTTATTCACTTTAGACACATTTATCACTTGGAGTGGATGTAATGTCCAATGTAGGGCTCAATTGCTCAATCCTGATAGAAAGTCTACCAACAGAGCTAACCAGACTGACACTGACACATCATCAGAATACTTAATTATTCCCAGGAAGGAAATTGCATAAAGTAGTGTTTGTACTCAAAGGAAAGTGATGTGCTTAAAAAAAAGATTAAAAATAAAAAAGATCTGAATCTCACTAAAAGATGACAATGATGTTGAGATTCACTTTGTTCACTAAAGAAACATGACAGAGTGGTCTAGCAAGTCTAGTAAAGCTTTTTCGGCTGTGACATTTCCACAACATTCTTGAATCCTCAAGTTGCGCTTGCATTTGTTGAAAGAAAGAGCAGCAAACTGGCATGTAATGTTGGTGTCATGGATTCCAAAACCAGGCATAAAAACAAGAGACAAGAACCAACAGAAACATATGATGCAACACTGAACAAAGGCAGGACAGAACTATATATACACGAGACTAATGGCAGATGAAAAACAGGAGCACAGGTGACAAAAATCAAGGACAAGAAGCAAAACTAAACACAACGCATGAGCTGCCAAAGTAAAACAGGAGGTGAGAAGCAACAATGACAAGGGACGCTGACACAAGACAGAACTTGGGCTGTGGCTCAGGAGGTAGAGCAGGTCGTCTTCCAGCAGGAAGGTTCGATCCCTGGCTACTCCAGTCTGGGCAAGACACTAAAGCCCAAATTGCTCCCGATGCATCGGAGTGTGAATGTTGTGCATGATAGTTAAAATGCACTTAAAGGCATAGAATAAAGCGCTGTATGGGTATGTGAATGGGTGAATGATGCCTGTAGTAAAAAGTGCTTTGAGTGTTCAGTTAGAATATAAAAACACTATATGAGCACCAGTCCACCAATTTGACAGATGAAAAAAACAACACAGGAGGATAGAACTGAGGCTCAACTTTAAACAGAGAATACAATAAACAGAAGTTAAAAACTAAGAAGCTCAAAACCATTATCAAAAATCAAATTCATACAAAAATAGAATACAAAAAATGCAGGACTGTAACAGTTGACCTAATGTGGCTCAGAAGAATAGGCTCAATGCTTAATGTGACGCTAATGTGACCCCAAGACCCTGAAATTTAAGAGCAAATGTACCTGCAATGGTATTTACAGTATGTACCTACTTCAAACAAGTCAAAGAAGAAAGTGAGGTTGTCTGGATTGCTTTCTTGTACTGCAGTATATACCATACTTTCACTGCGCTCGGGTTCCTAGCTGCCGCGTTTTGCCAGCATGTTCAGATTCTTGAGCTTCTGAAAATGTCTTCTGCATTGAATGGAACAATTACAATTTAACTACAAACAGTGCCACAACACATGAAACATCAATTCCTGATAATCTGCTGGTGTTAGCTAGCTAGCTTATATTACTGTTGCCATCTGCAGTGATCAGTTGGTGTTCCCTAGTCTTCTAAGCTGGCGACCATTGAAGGTGAGAACTGTAAAGCATTCCATTCTACCCTTTCCGACCATGCAGGCAGGCTTCTCATAGTCAGTGATTCTGTTAGGAGTTGCATTCTGAAGTAACCTGTGTAGAAACACCTTTAGAATCAATAACTTGAAGTGATCGTTTTCTGTATGACTTTATCAGTCTCTCACATCATTGTGGAAGAATTTTGGCCCAATTTTCTTTACAACATTGCTTTTCTAAATTGAGGTTTGTGGGCATTTATTTATGTGAAACTCTCTTAAGGTCCCACAGCATCACAGTATTTCAATCAGGTCGAGGTCTAGATTTTGACTGGACCATTGCAACACCTTGATTTTTTTTTCTTTTCCAGCTATCCTTTTGTAGATTTCCTGGATTCGGGATTATTGTCCTTTTACATGACACAGTTTCAACTGAGCTTTGGCTGTCAGACAGATGGCCTCACATTTGACTCTAGAATACTTCGGTATACAGAGGAGTTTATGGATGACTCAGTGATTGCAAGGTGCCCTAGACCTGTGGCTGAGAAACAAGTTCATATCACTCCTCCACCACCGTGCTGATATGGTGTGTTTGGTTTTCAACAAATGTGGTACTGTGCATACAGTAACACGTAGCCAAACATCTCCACTTTAGTCTAATCTAAAGTGGAGATGTTTGGCTACGTAATCTGTTTAAAGGACATTGTTCCAGAGGTCTTCCAGTTTGTTCAGATGCAACTTTGCACACCTAAACCATACTGCCACCAACCCTTCCAAACAAACCATATTGTTCAGTCTTTTTTAACAGTACTGTCATGCAATTTTTTGCAATTTCTCTATGGCCTGACCTTGAAATGAACACAGGTGCCACTCCTGGAAACTGTGCTGAAAGTTCTTCCCCTACTAATAATCTTTCTCACTGTAGAACAATAGAGTTAAAATTGTTTGGGAAAGCCCTCATAACCTTTCCCAGACTGATGGGCAGCAAAAATTAGATGATCGCTGACGTCCTTTCTCCTAGGGATTGTGTTAACACACACCTGAATGATCCAGAGCAGCAAACTGCAGAAAAATTCTGCTTTATAAAATATCAAAACAAATGTACCAACAAGAGGAGCCTATAGAGAGTTTATTGAGCTCCTCTTGGCAAATCAAATGTGTTTGGAACAACAGGGCATTCAGATTATGATTCTGCTTGCTAAAGCTGCCAGACAGGACAGGTTTTTTTTAAAAATAATCTGCTTTATAGAGGTGGTTACACTGGCTGATGATCAGTTAATCAAGTGCATTTGATTAGCAGCACCATGGCTTCTACTTAACCTGTTGATTCCTATGGAAGCTGCAGGGGGGCAAGTATTTTTTCACAACTGCATACAGTCCTACTGAAATTTTATTCTTAACTGTATGTGGGCTGTAGTTAATATTAATATACGCAGGCGGAGTCATGCAAAATGTATGTAATGTGTAGGGAGTAACTAGGTCAAGAAATGCATTACTTTTTTTAAAAAGAAAGGAGTAATATTTATTTAATGCATGTAATGACCCCAACACTGCTCACAAGTGTACTGCATATTAGTGTGAATGCATATGCAATGAAAAAAGTAAGTATGGAAATAATACACAGCTTGAGACTTGAGATTTAATCCCGGTGTGCAATTTTCAGCTTATGAAAGATTTAAATCGCTTCATTTTCATTTTAAGGCCTTTACTATTGTTACAAAAAACTACTGTGACTTAAGCACTTTGCTCCCTACAAGTATTTGTATTTTAAACAGCTTAGTGTCTTCTCATTTCAAAAGTATATTGGGCATGAAGGCACCACTCTCTGGGGTGTGTAAACATAAGAAAATAATCCCTGTCATGTTGCTGAGACTTTAAATCTGCCAAATGGCACTCACAGGCAACAAATCCCAGCCTCAGCGGCTTCAAGTGTTGTGAGAATAATTAACACAACACAGCTTTTTTTTACGAGCGTGCTGCAGGGGCAACCAGGGTGTCATTAAACTGTTTGGTAACAAATTGATCCAGCCTCACTGATCACACTCTCATGACTGTCACAGGGAGACAAGTCAAGAAAAATTAAAAGCAGGAGCATCATCAGACTTCATCAACACAATTTTTTAAAAACAGAATGTTACGCAGCTCTTGAGGCATAAATACTTTTGTAAGTGTTTTTGATTAATTTCTTTCCCACAATCAATGTGCTTGACATTCACAGAGGACTGTCTCTCATTCTCATTCTGTGCTTATGCATTCAGATTTCTGATGATGTTCTCACTGTCTCCAAAATATCCAATTTGGGCTGTAATTTCTGTGTTGTGTTGTCTGTGTTTTGTTTTAGGCAGCAACGCAGCGTGCTGGAAGCCACCCATGTCCCTGCTCATGAATGTTAATGATTAAATCATTTCTCACTTGCGGGCTCTCTTAATGTCAGCCAATGTAACAGACCATGCTCTTAAAGCTCGTCTGTCACCGCGAGACTCCTCTGCCGCCTGCATACAACACTAAAGATGATGAACAGCTTTCCCTTTAATTTGATATAAGTTTGTTTGTTAATGCCAAAAGACCACCTTCTGATCTTACAGCACTTGAAACAAAAGAGTATTTCTTCCTTTAATGCTTGATACAGCAGCTTGAGACTCCACTGTACTTAGAGTTTGTTTTGTAATGGAACATTTTGTACCCTGTGTTCAAGATAACACTTTCACACTGCTATGTTGGTGGCCACTTTGCTGACATTTACCATGACATTTGACATTCTCAGACTCTGTCCTCCTGCAATTCGACACAATGAAATAACCAAAGATTAGAAATGGCTTTAATAGTCATAAAACACACTTTTTTTCTCCTGGAAACCCCACGGTGGGAAAAACTGCTAAAGATTTTGTCTGTTTTTGCTCAGTTTAGCCTCAGGGTACATTTAAGAGTTTGGCCACACTAAAAATACTATTTCTACCTATGTGATATTAAATGCAAATTAATGTTTTGTACTGCTGTCTGAACTGCACTTGTTTTCTAATCTCATTTTACAACCTGTTATTTGCTGATAGGTATCAGCTCTGTGAGGAAGGGGTATGATTTGCCAAACAGAGTGGATGCGAAATAGTGTTTCTGCATTTTGATATCAGCTTTTCAGTTCTCAGTTTTGCAGGTGAAAAATTAAAAAACATGGTAGTAATGAAATCTTAAATTATTATGCAAAAAAAAAAACATACTGTATGGACTAAAGTATTGAGCTTCCAACACATAACACATCTCAGTATGGAGTTGGTCCCCTCCTCTGCAGCTATAGCAGTGTTCACTTTTCTGGGAAGGCTACAGGGTTTTGAAGTATATCTGTGGGAATTTTTGCCCATTCACCCAGAAGAGCATTTGATGTTGGATGAAAGAGCCTGGCTTGTGGTTTCCATTCTACTTCATCCCAAGGGTGTTCTGTGGGGTCGAGGTGAGGGTTCTGTGTGGGCTGATCAAGTTTTTCCTTACCAGTTTCATCAAACCATTCCTTTATGGACTTCGTTTTGTGCACTGGAGCACTGTCATACTGAAACAGAAAAGGGCCTTCCCCAAATTGTTCCAACAAAGTTGGAAGCAGAGAATTTTCCAAAATACTTTGTTAAACTGAAACATTAAGTTTTACCTCCACTGGAACAAAGGGGCCCTGGCAAACCCCAGAAAACAACCCCATAGCATTGTCCCTTATCCACCAAACTTTACAGCTGGCACAGTTGAGTAAGGTAGGAAACATGCTCCTGGCAGTCACCAAACCAAGATTTACCCATTAGACTTCCAACATTTGGAATTGTGCTTGGTGAAATAAGACTCCAGTGCAGCTGCTTGGCCATAGAAATGCATGGCATGAAGCTCCTGGAGTTGTCTTGGTGCTCATGTTAAGGCAACAGGAGGTTTGGAAGTCTGCAGTTATTGATTATTAATGAATTCACATGCTGTAATGGTGGCACAGTCACACACTTGAATTCAGTGAGCTCTTTAAAATGCCCCAGTGTTTCACAAATGTTTGTAAAGACAGACTGCATGGCTCGATGCTTGATTTTATTCACCTGTGGCAATGGGATTGAATGAACCACTTGAATTCAGTGATTGAGAGATGTGGCCTAATACTTTTGTCCATGTTGCATAAGTGGCACATTCAGAATTGATATCTATGTGACCATTTGTGCAAAACAATTTAGGCTACATTCACACTGCAGGTCAATTCTGATTTTTTGCTGAGGTCTGATTTTTTTTTTTGGGTGGTTTTTCACAATACAATTTAAACATGACTGCCATCAGACTCCACTGTGAACAGTCGCCTTCCCTGAAGTGACACCTATGGGCAGCGAAAGACTTGACGTCACATGCAGCACGCTGTGTTTATGGAAGTAAATATGGAAGCTACACATATCATTATGCGTGTAAAACCTCACTTTCTTTCGACTGACTAGCTCCATCTGCCATCTATCCACAGAAAGATAAAGCCTTCAAAGTGTCAAAGTGGTGCAAGAGTCGATCAGATTTGGACTGCTAGGGATTTAAACAACTAATAATCCATAACAAATGAAGAATGGCCCTGTAACTTCAAATCCAATCCAAAACAAATTTAAAGTCTATTTTGGAAAAAGCCTTTGGTGGCTATCACAAACACAAAGACACAATCATAAAACCATTTGATTGCTGAAAAATCATTATGGCAATTTCCAGAGGAACTATCCATGGAGAGTAGCAGCACCAGTTGTTAGTCAGTCACTAGTAGAAGCCCTTTAGTATAATGTTTAATAGCTACAAAAAGCCTATGGTCTCAGGTGGTGCGCCCATCTTTTAAAAAACCAATGAGTTCTCTTGATCAGATGACAAAATATGTCATTTATAATTGCCCCGCAGAAAGAGACATAAGTGTTTTCTGATCTCATGCCATTGGCAGAATGCCATCGCTTGTCAGCACCTTAGAGACCTGCCAGAAATCATCTCTGTAAAAAAAGTGTCTGATCAGACACAGCCATGGCTTGAGTTTGGTTGCTTTTTAGACACAGAAGCAATTTCCTTTAGATTTTGGTCAATTCTATAAAATAAAATATATGAATGTAGAGAATTCCTAGGCAAGTGACACGGTTTTTGGAACCAGAAGCGTCCTGGTTTGCACCTGTAGTCAGGTTTATTGAACAAGCTTGCCTCAGCAGGGTTCAGTGGGTTGCAGGTAAACACTGTAAACAAAAAGAGGTAACAGCACTGCCAGAAAGCAACCTCAAAACCAATTACTGTCACATGAAAATACTTTTACTATTTATTAGTTTTTTTTTTAAAATATGTGTGCATCCATAAACAGTGACCAGCAGAAGTAAAAGGAAGTCTTGAATAAGCTCCAACAATACCTTTAGTTCTTAATGAAGCGTTGCCAGATTTTTGAATTCTTTTGACTTCAGCCTCTCCTCCACACAGCTTAGAAATAGGTCAGGTTGTTCAGGAAACCTCTAATAACCTCTGATTTTACACCAGAAGCCCTGAGTTATTGGTTGTTGTAGCCAGAGGTTAAATCATCAGGTGCACTGTCAGATTTGGGTTCAGGGAACCATCATATTGTGGGATAAAACGGATTCTGTTCATAGGCTAAAGAAACCAATCAGTTGTCCTTGTGACAATTTCTTGTCCATCAAAAATCATTTAGAAGTCATATACTGTAAATGTGTTCAAAGGCTTTTACTGGACTTCTGCTAAACTGATTTTTTTTCTCCTCTGGTGAAGGTCCTGTTCAAGGTGTCACACTGTGCCAAAAAAATGAACCCAAGCTGTGTCAACATTTGTGAGCACAACCAGTAGCTGAAGGCTGCTGATTAAAGTCAGTGCACAAATTAATAAGATGTGTTGCTGAATATTATCTATGTAATAAAAATCACAGAGCAAAGACCATTTGCTTGCTGTAAAACTCAGCTTCAAATTCAAGAAATGAGTTTGTTATAAAAACTGTTTGAGAGTCACTGTGGTGAGTCAAATACTGATGAAGCATGTTGTTTCATTGCTGGACACCACGGTTCATATCCTGTCTTCTAACATGAGTCACACTGTCACAGCTTACTGTGAGGATTGAACATTCTTTAGAGGATCCAGGAGGCAGGAGGCAGAGTTCAAAGCAAAAAGCAAGCATTTAATTCTGGTCCCCACTTTCCAGAATATAACAAAGCCCCAAAGGTAAACCAGAGCGCAAAAATACTAAATAAAACTGGCAGCATCCAAACATATATTCCAAAGGCACAGTGGAGCCTAGGACACTACAAAACAAAAGCAGGAACCTAAATGAACATCACAAGAGATGTGATAAAGCAGAGACAAGACTATAAATACTGAAGAGACTGATTACCAGACCCACACGGAATCTGCACCCAGCAGATCCCGCAGATTTCCACAGATTCTCTGCTGATTTCCCACAGTATTTGAAGAATAACATAACAAGAAAAACACTCTTCTTAGTACAGGGCTCAGGAAGAGCAAACACAATGGGACTCAGGTATAAACACAGAATGGGAGCTAGAAGGAGAGAACAACAACTTCAAATAGGCATGAACCAAAAACACCAGAAAACACAAAGAACTAAAGAACTAAACCCATCCCTAGAAAAACATAAAGTAAAAAGAATCCAGAGATTCAGTAGTATAACAAGAAATCAAAACACTATAACAGAAAACCTAAACAGAACCTAAGAATTCGAAACAGAAAACAAGGATGAAATCTGGGGAAAACTGTTAGAAATGCTGAGTATGAGACACTTCATTTCCTGCATTCTGGCCAGTTGTTTTTGCACTAGTTTTCACCAATTTGATTCAGTTTATCTATCTTTAATTATATAAATAAGAACACAAATGTAGCACCAGGTAACAATAGTACAATGGAATAAGCTCTTGGGTGATCTGTATCACTTTCAGACATTTATTCATGGAAGAGTTAGAAAGTCCAGGGTTAAAAAATAAATTTAAATAAATTAAGATATTACTGAGGGAAATGGAGGTACCTTCTGCCCCCAAAAAGACACAAGAGTTGCTTAATATCAGAGAAAATCAGGAAAAATCAGGAAAAAAGAGGCCAAAGTGAAACATGCTTACAGTTGTATGAAAAAGAAAGCTTTCACAGGACTCTATGCACTCCTGTAAAAAACTAAGTACACCTCATGATTCAGTATCTTGTTGAACCACCTTTGGAATCAATAACTTGAAGTAATTGTTTTCTTTATGGCTTTATCAGTCTCTCACTGCATTGTGGAAGAATTTTGGTACACTCTTCTTTATAATGTTGCTTCACTCAGTTGAGGTTTGTGGGTATTCTCATCTATGCACAGCTCTCTTAAGGTCCCACAGCATCACAGCATTTCAGTCTAGTTGAGGTTTGGACTTTGACTGAACTATTGCAACACCTTAATTCTTTTCTTTTTTAGCCATTCTTTTGTAGGTGTTCTGGCGTGCTTATGAGCATTGTCCTGTTGCATGACTCAGTTCAGCCAAGCTTTAACTGTCAGACAGATGGCTCCACATTTGACTCTACAATAAACAGAGGAGTTTAGTTGACTCAATGACTGCAAGGTGCTCATATCCTGTTGCTGCAAAACAAGCCCAAATCATCATCACTCTAACACCATGCTTGACAGTCAATATTAGGCATCTGTGCTGATGTGCTCTGCTGGATTTTAAACACGTTAATGTGCATTACTGCCAAACATCTTTGGTCTCATCTGTGCAAAGGACATTGTTCCAGAAGATTTGTGTTTTTCTCTGATGCAACCTAAACCATCTCTTGGAAACTCTTTCAAACTAGCCATACTTGTTCCATAGTTTTCTAATTGTGCTGTCATGAACGTGCTGAGGTCTGTAGAATCTGAGATGTGACGACTCTCTCAAATTGTCTGGTAATTCAAACGGTGATGGGGAAAAAAGACTCCCAAACAGCCACACTAACAGCTCTGTGATGCTTTAACATGGTTATGTACTTGTCTGTGTGTGCACAATTCAATGGTTGTATGTAAGAAAGACTAGCTGCTGCAGAAAAAAGACCACTACCTGACCTTACTAATTAATGTGACAGCAGTTTTTTTCTAAACAAGGCCTTTGCTTCTTTCATGTCTTTATTGAAGGGACAAGAGGAAAGGATGTATTCTGATTCTGGATGTGTCCGTGGGCGGACATGTCTCCTGTGGTCACATGAAATCTACACCGATGAGTCTGTGCATGCATAACCTTTTTTTATAGCTGTAACTGTTAAAACCTTTATTTTAGCTGCTATTTTGTGTTGCTGTCTTTGGGTTTCAGGAGGGGAAAGCGGCCCCCTGGTCACACTGTGTATGGTGCGGATGGTGAGCTGCTGACCTCGACTGAAGTTGGGGATAGTACCCTTGACATGGCAAACTGGGGTGGTGGTTCCCCTCTTTAAAAAGGGGGACAAGAGGGTGGGTTCCAATTATAGAGGGATCACACTCCTCAGCCTCCCTGGGAAGGTCTATGCTAAGCTACTGGAGAGGAGAGTCTGGCCATTCCTTGACTCTCGGATGAAGGAGGAACAATGTGGTTTTCATCCTGGTCATGCCACATTGGGCCAGCTCTTTACCCTCTTGAGGATCCTTGAGGGTGCATGGGAGTTTGTCCAACCAGTCTACATGTGTTTTGTGGACTTGGAGAAGGCATTCGATTGCGTCCCTGGTAGTTTCTTGTGGGGGATTCTTTGGAAGTATGGAGTCTCGAGCTCATTGCTACGAGCAATCCGGTTTCTATACAATCATTGCGAGAGTTTGGTTTGTATTGCCAACAACCAGTCGAACTTGTTCCCAGAGTTGGACTCTGCCAGGGCTGCCCTTTGCCACTGATCCTGTTCATAATTTTTATGAACAGGATTTCTAGGCACAGCCAGGATACGGAGGGTATCATGATTGGTGACCATAGGATCTCATTTCTGCTGTCTGCGGATGATGTGGTTCTGATGGCTTCATCAAGAAATGACCTGCAGGCCTTCCTGGGATGGTTTATCACTGAGTGTGCAGCAGCCGGGTTGAGAGTCACTACCTCCAAGTCTGAGTCCATGGTACTTTTCCAGAAAAGGGTGGCTTATCCTATCTGTGTTGGGGACGAGGTCCTTTCCCAAATGGAGGAGTTCAAGTATCTTGGGGTCTTATTCATGAGTGAGAGGAGGATGGAGCAGGAGATTGACAGACAGATCAGGGCAGCATCTGCAGTGATGCGGATGTTCTACCGGTCTGTCGTGGTGAACAGGGAGCTGAGCTCAAAGGCAAAGCTTTCAATTTACCAGTCTATCTACATTCCTACCCTCACCTATGGTCATGAACTTTGGGCAAAGAATGAGATCACGAATACAAGCAGCTGAAATGAGCTTTCTCCGCAGCATTGCTGGGCTCACCCTTGGAGATAGAGTGAGGAACTCAGTCATCCAGGAGAGGCTCAGATCGAAAGGAGCCAGTTAAAGCAGTTCGTACATCCAATCAGGATGCCTCCTGGACACCTCTCACTGGAGGTGTTTCGGGCACGTCCCTCTGGGAGGAGACCCCAAGGAAGACCCAGGACACACTGGAGAGACTATGTTTCCCAGCTGGCCTGGGAATGCCTTGGTGTCCTCCCTGAAGAGCTGGAGGAGGTGGCTGGGAAAGGAAAGTCTGGGCTTCTCTGCTTGAGCTGCTGCATCTGCGACCCGGACCCCCAGAAAAGTGGTAGACAGCGACGTCTTCGGATGTCAGTGTGGATGCATCTATTGACTGCGCATTCCTTCTTCTTCATTATCTGAAGAAGTGGGACTAAAATAGTATACAGTCTCTCAAAAACATGTTTATAGGGGGACTTATTGTTTCTAAGTTCTGTTTGTAATTTGTAAAATGTGAATAAAACAATAACATTTATCCTTGCAAGTTATAATTTCTCCCAACCAAACTTAGTAATTATGATGTAAATCAGGCTTATTAAGATAACTAAAATTCACATCATTAAGAGGCACAGTCTTTTTTCCTGCATTTTTTTCTTTGTGTTTGGGAGCCTAATGCAAATACCAGTGGGGAAATAATGTGGGCAGTGATTACTTTTGTGTTTTCAAGTTAGCATTGACATAATCATGCACCAGCCCTTCATCATCCAGTGTTCTTTCCTTTCTGTGTACCAATTAGTTATCAAGAACTGCCTTTGAAATGGCATTTAAAGCATAGTTGATTTTCCATCTATACTCCAATACTCCCAGCCGGCTCAGCCACAGAACAAAGCCTAGTTCTCTCCACAATGCTACTCTAGACATAAAAACAGAGGACATAAACCGAGAGAAAAAGCAATCTCCCAGACAGTTTACTGACATTGTATGTACTGTTGTCTGGGAGACAGCCCCTTTGGTATTTGCATCCCTAATGTCAGAAGATTTGTGGTTGGAAATGGGAAATTGAATCCTCTGGAGGATGCACGTATTTTACTGAATACACAAAAGCTCTTGGCAAAAGACTGCTGAAAATCTTTGGCATGGAGTCTCAATGTGGGGCATTGTCCATTTAAATGATTACACTAAAGTCCACAAATTTGCTGGCTGTATGCATGCGGTTGATATCAGTTTAATCATACTGAATTGAATCTGCTTAGCTAACTGCAGCTCAGTGCAGCAGCTAATTATTTTTGCCCTCCTGTTGGTTAATTCCCACTTTTAGAGGTCTTCCAAACAGCTTTCTGTTTTGGGCACGAAGCTCAAACAGCTGATGTGTTGCTCTTATGGGGATGTGGAGATCATTTTTAACAGTTTTCTGCAATCAGAAAGAAGCTTGAGTGGAAAGGAGTGACGACTCTCTCAAATCATCTGGTAATTCAAACTGTGATGGGGAAAAAAGACTCCCAAACAGCCACACTGATGGCTCTGTGATGCTTTAATGTTCAGTATAAAGAACACTGATAATCCGAAGTGATGGGTCATTTTTTGTTAAACCTAAAAGTGGAGACAGTTAAATAATTTGATTGACAGGAAGAAAAAAATCTTGTAAGTACAATTTTTAAGAAAAAATGAGCACAGCATTACGTCAGGGAGCTTTGAGCAACTGATATTTGGCAAATCTAAATTTAACATCTAGATCTTATTGGATTTTCTAGGAAAGTAAAGTTTGTGCTTATGAATAGCTTCACATGACCTTTTATCAAATAGAACACAATTAAACAAAACTTTTTGGAAATTCCCTGTATTTAATTAAAAATACTAATTTCTTTCTTTGAAGACAAGTTCTTGACCTACTGAGCTAACTCTTAACAGATGCCATGGCGGTGGTCTTGAACCTCGAACCTGCAGCTCCAGAGCAACATACTGTATGTGGCTCTTTTACCCATCTCTGCTGGCTCGCTGTGGCTCTGACACACAAAAAAATAAATTAATATGATGATGAAAATTATTGATAGTTATGCAAAAACTATTTTTATTTATCATCACTTTATTTGATTCTCTACATTCCTTGGTTATATAGCGATATAGCCTATGCACATTTTTGAAGTAATAATATTTATGCAATTGCAGTTCCAAAAAGGAAGCAATGCTGCACAAATTCTGAATAAAAACATAATACAATGATTTGAAAATCTCATGAACCCAATATTTTAATCACAAAAAACAAAGATAGGCAAGGGGTTCAGCAATCTGCCAGAAACTGCAACAAATTCAGCAGCAGTTTCAGAATAATGTTCCTCACTATAAAATTGCAAAGACTTTGCAAAGACTTTGAATATTCCATCATCTACGTACATACACTACGGCTCAAAAGTTTGGGATCACTTGCAAATTTAATTGTTTTCCAAAAAAAAAAACATTTTCATGCAATTCACAAACAATTTTATCCAGTTCATCAATAATTTCATTCACTTCACAAACAATTAAAATGAATCCGATGATTTTTAAAGTAAGATCTACATTTTTGCATTGAGGCCGATTATCAGAAACTGTCAGTCTTCTGCATCAATCTCCTGGTATGAGTTTATCAGTTTATAAGGCTAATTGATCATTAGAAAACATTTTTACAATTGTGTTGCACAGCTGAAAAACATTGTACTAATAAGGGAGCAAAAAAGTAGCATGGCATTTTTAGGTTAGTTTAGTATCTGAGACATCAGCAGTTGTTTGTTTTTTTACAGGCTCAAAATGGCCAGATAAAAGAACTTTCTTTGGAAACCCATCAGGTTGTTGCGCTCAGAAAGGAAGGCTATTCAGTGCAAGAAATTGTGAGGAAACTTCAAATCTCTTACCATGTTGTTAAGTACTCCCTTCAGAGAGCAGCACAAACTGACTCCAGCAAGCACAGAAAAAGGAGTTGGAGGCCCCAGTGCACAATTGTGCAAGAAGACAAATATCTGAGAGCGTGCAGTTTAAAACAATAAAGCCTCACAGGTCATCAACTAACAGCGGCACTAAATAGTACCCATCACACACCAGTGTCAGCATCAATACTGAAGATGCTGGACTTCATGGCAGAATTGCCAAGTAAAAGCCAATAAAAAGAAAAGACTGAGATGACCACACAAGCATAGACACTGGACACAAAGACAGGAAAAAGGTGTTGTGGGCAGATGAGTCCAGGCTTGAGGTCTTCGGATCAAATACAAGAACATTTGTGAAACGAAACAAATGAAAAGCTGTAAGAATAGTGCTTAATACCATCAGTCAAGCATGGTGGAGGCAGCGTGATGATCTAGGGGAGCTTTGGAGGTGGAAAATAAGAGTCTGTACAGAGTGGAAGGGACCTTGAAGAAGGAGAGCTATCTATACATCTATACATACATATCTATACATACAAACATTTACATATTTATACACATACATACAGTATATACACAGTGCCGGAAATCAGAAATGCTAGATTACTAAATATAAATGTATGTAACATACTGTTGCTGTTTACAAAATGAGGTGTCATATAGGAAGTGTATAGTACAGGAAATTATTGTACAGTATGGACAAATATTGCACTTGGCTGGAGTATTGCACAGAGGGGGGACTGAGAGAGAGACAGGAGTGTCTCAGTTCACCATTTGATATATTTTCTATGTTCATTTGTAAATGAAATATTGGTTTATGAGATTAGCAAATTATTGCATTGTGCTTTTATTCATATTTTTTTACAGCATCTCATACTTTTTGGAAATGGGATTGTCACAAATAGAGAAATCCTATTTGAAAAATTAAATCATTGAGGAACTGATTACCTTGTTAATGAGGATTTATCTTTTGGGCACCTTGAATTGGAGGAATTCATTTTTTCATATGTTACCCTACTGTACATCACTTAAAGTTGAAAGGATCCCCAAAGTCATTATGACGCATCCTCTGGGAATAAATAAATATGTACAAACTACAATAAAATCCATTAATTCTGTGAGGTACCCCTAGAGTTACTCCTAGACCATAAACTATATTAAAGATGGTCATAGACAATGCAAGCATTTTTTAAAAAAAAACTTTCATTCTTTCTGATAGTCTGCAGAAAGTGATCCTGTGGACACAATAATAATCATATATGCGGAATCATAATATGACTTCCATACCGGATCAGTCACGGCCCGGGTTAACACCAACCGCCTTCAGTGCAGTTAGCCAACAGGGTGCCGGTGGAAACTATGCGACTGTTGGCTAAAGAAAAGGAGGAGGAGAGGGGAAGGCGTGTTAAGAGACAGAGAGAGAGAAAAAAAGGTAAGAAGGTGACGGTGAGAGTATGGACTTGAAATGTAAGGACTATGACTGGTAAAGGGAGAGAGTTGGCTGATATCCTAGACAGAAGAAAGGTAGAAATATTGTGCATGCAGTGACCAGTTGGAAGGGAAGCAATGCATCAGAGGTGGATTCAAACTGTTCTACCATGGTGTAGATAGGAAGAAAAATTGAAGAGGGGTAATCTTGAAGTAGGAGTATGTGAAGAGAGTTCAGGACGTGAAGAGAGTGTCAGACAGAATTATGACTTTGAAGCTGGAAACTGAAGGTGTGTTGCTGAATGTTGTAAGTGCATATGCCCAGCAAGTTGGATGCCAGTTAGAAGAGAAAGAGGAATTCTGGAGTAAGTTGGATGAAGTGGGGATGCAAATGAATCCATGCATGTATTGCTAGAGATATCACTTCTAAAGAGACATGTAAAGTGTCCAACTATTATAAAATAAAATTTGCAGAAACTAAACTCAAGAATCAAAAATCCAAAAAGAAGCTTTTGACTTTTTTTTTTTTAATTAAAATGTTTACATACACTCACCAGCCACTTTATTATTTACACCTCACTCATACTGGATTGGACCTTCTTTTGCCTTCAGGCCTGCCTCAATTCTTCATGGCACAGATTCAACAAGGTGCTAGAAACATTCCTCAGAGAGTTTGGGCCATATTGACACAATACCATCATGCAGTTGCTGCAGATTTGCCAGCTGCACATCCATGATAATATTCTCTCATTTTACCACATCCCAAAGATGCTCTATTGGATTGAGGTCTGGTGACTGTAGAGGACATTTGAGTACAGTGGACTCACTGTCATGTTCAAGAAATCAGCTTGATATGATCAGAACTTTGTGACATGGTGTGTTATCAAGCTGGAACCAGCCATCAGAAGATGCACTGTGATCATAAAATGATGGATATGATCAGCAACCACATTTAGATAGGCGGTGAGCTTTGAATAATGCTCAGTTGGTACTCAGGGGTTCAAAGTATGGCAAGAAAATATCCCCTACACCATTATAGCACTAGCCTGAACTGCTGATACAAGGCCGGATCATCCGTGCTTTCATGTTGTTTATGCCAAATTCTGACCCTATTATCTAAATGCAGCAGAAACTGAGACTCATCTTTCAAACCTCGCTTTTCCAATTCTGGTGAGCTCGTGTGAACTGGAGCCTTTCCTGTTCTTAGCTGACTGGAGTGGCAGAAGATGTGGTCTTCTGCCGCTATAGCCTTGTTTCAAGGTTCTACGAGTTCAGACATGCTCTTCTACAGTTTCAGCAGGTCACTTTGAATATGTCTATATGTCTAAATTTAGCTGCTGCTGTGTGATTGGCTGATTAGAAAATTGCATTAGCAAGCAGTTAAGTATGTGCACCTAATAAAGTGACCAGTTATTGTATATTACTTGTTTTTTCACTGATTTGAACTGCATATCACCATGGAACTGCATACAAAGAGTGTACTGCTTCAGGTGTGTGCCATGTGTATATTTTTAACATTTCGTGTCATTTTATGCCGCAAAACAACAATGTATACAGTTAAGGTCAAGCCTGGGTTTTATTAGTTGTCACTACATTTGTTAAAAATAATACCAAGCTGGGTTAAAATGTTCAGTGTTCCTTTTCACATTTCTAAAATTCTAACCACATTGCCAAAATGACTATCTTCTCACAGGCTTTAATTATCACATGACTCTGGTTGGATTATGAAGAGGTTTGGAATCTCTTTCCTGTTCTGGTTCATTTCTTTTGTTGATACCATCCCTTCAGGACAGCCACACCATAGTAACCATGACTCGAAATTTCTGAATCACCCTCAGCTGTATTTGTCACTCTTTCATTACATCTGTTATTCTTCACTTCTTTCCACTGCAATTTCCCCTGGCTACAGTTTTGTGCCTCCCACTGGCATGTGAATACAGGCTGGAACCTTGTCTTTGCAGTAATATTGATGAAGATCCTTGAACTTTTTTTACTTTATTGTATGATGTGCATCTTTTATTCACTGTCTGTTTTTATTTTAAACATCTGTGGCTGAGAGTAAAGCAAATTTAATTTAATTCTTCCTCAGACTCATACGCATTGAAATATTCAGAATTTTTCCAGTTGGTGTTTTGATGATACTGTTTCTTTGGCAACTTCTCATGTACACATTGTGTGAAAACAACCTATATAATTGAATTTAAGAATAATAACTGACTCATTGGTTGTGTAGCTAAAATTATAGCAGACACTATTTTCATGAGGTAATAGATAATTCAAGATCGGTAAATCAGTCAGTGACTTTAGTTCAAACATATTGAAGGGTTAAAGACAATAGTAAAGAGAGTGATTGGTTAGGCAGTATAAATTATATATTTAAGTAACACTAAATTTGTCATGGTCCTGCATTTTTGTACTTTAGTTTTGTATTTCTTGAGCATTTCCTTGGTTTTTGAGTTTCCTAATGTTTCCTTGGTTTATTTATGGTTATTGGAGTTTTGTCTTAGTTCTGTTTATTGCATTTCTACTCTTTGAGCCTTCCTTTGTTGCTTTCAGTTCTCCAGTGATTTCCTTGCTGTGTTCTTGTCTATTGTCAAGTTTGTGCTTATGTCTAGCTTTCTATTCCTGTTTTATTTTGAAGCCTGTT